>JZLH01S0610028.1:12671-35648 GCA_001188425.1 Eucidaris tribuloides | reverse complement strand
TTATGATTATGTTCGCCGTCGACAAAGGGAAATCGCTGCACAGAGCTTAGTCCCCATATTGGGGAAAGTTTTCCTGCAAATTCCAATGAAAATCACATTTGTTCACAAATTCAGATACATTCGCATGTACTGCACATACTAGGCAGAGCGACTACCAGCTTTCATGCAGCCCGCGTTTTGTACCGGAAATGGTCAATGGGATACTGGATCCCACGAAACTTCGCGAAGTTTGCGTCCACACTGCAAATGTCGCGCGACATTTCGCGGTGTCCGAGAAAAATCCTACCCCAAGAGCAGGATTTTTCGCGGGAAGTTTCGCAGGTACAATTTCGCGAAGTTTGCATCTACACTGCAAATTATCGGGAAGTTAATTATCGGGAAGTTAAACTTCGCGAAGTTTCGGTAGGTGTAGACGCACCTAACTAAATAGGCCTACATAAATACATACATACATGAGTAAATACTTGCATAAACAAGCAAGAAACACAAAAAAATAACTAAATGAATAAACAAATTAATCTACATTAATCAATATTTATAAATGCACTGTGTACGTGAAAAACGAACAATCATGGGGTGCACACACGAGGGTGCTCCCACCGCCGCAATTATTCCCAAGCTTTATCCAACAAGTACATTCCAAGAGAAGGGAAGACGTCATAATTTTATCTCAACAGGTTGGACTTCATATTTTAGATTGATCCTGTTTTTACCCCAATTGTAATCATCCATTTTATGAGCAGTCAAATCCCCACCCCCCCCCCCCAAAAAAAAAAAAAATGGAGCTTGCTTCAAAGGGGGCACTGGGAATGGGGTAAACAAAAAGCAAACTGTCAAGAAAGTGAAGAAACTTGAACCAGATCGACTGCCCAAAAGGGGCGAGCCATTGGGGTAAAACATTGTTCTCTCTGTATTTTCTGTACATCGTCAGAATATGGGCACGGTCGTTTCCCCTATACAGTCTATGCACACCGATTTACGAACTGGGACATCACTAATAGGCGTTGAGTAGGTCACATTAAACCTCACCATTAGTCTTGCGCCTACGCATTTTGGATATACTCGGAGTCTCGACAAACAGACGGAAGAAACCACAAAAACAAAAACACGATTCTTTCACCACACACAGACACACACACACACACACACACACACACACACACACACACACACACACACACACACAACAACACACACACACACACACGACACGCACACACACACACACACACACTACACACACATACACACACATACATACACATACACGAACACACACACACACACACACACACACACGCGCGCGCGAACATACACATACACACACGAACGTATACATAAAAAGAACTGATTATTATTATTATTATTATTATTATTATTATTATTATTATTATTATTATTATTATTATAAAAACTCACGCACGCACACATACACACAAACAAGAACATATGCATAAACACACACACACACGCACGAACATATACACACAAACATAAACACGGACATACATACACACACACACATGACTTACACACAAAGGCAAATCGGTGAAATTGCAATTAAATGTCCAATTATCCGTTCGACTTGTTATCGTTCCATCGTTCCGTAATTGAGAAATCGAGGATTCCATGGCGCCTGCTCGCTCAAAGCGATGTCGGCAAGTCAGGTAGCCCGAAGTCATTGATAGGTCACCACTTCATCGCCATTAATTAATTTAGTACTGTTTAAGATGTCTGTATTACGGATTAAGGTAGATAACAGTATCTCAGATGTACAGTGTGTCTCAAAAATAATTGTGCAAGTCAAAAGCGCCCTCTCAGGTAATGAGAACAAAATTTATGTGACGTCATGCTTACATCATAGTCTTAGCTTTCAAATGCCGTTTGTTCTGTTCAGTTTGCTTGTTTTGATCCTAAGAAATGTTCAGTTAACAACGAAAAGGTAAAATCACATATGTGCCACTTAAAGCATCAGGCCTTCTTCCCATAAAAGTGACACAGTTGTGATTACACCCTGTTGTTGTTTACAAGATATCTCGAAATCAAAACAAGCAAACTGAACAGAAGAAACAGCATTTGAAAGCTAAGACTTTGCCCGTGATGTTGACGTAAACATGTGCCACAGCAGTATTTTCTAACTCAATGAGGGCGCTTTTCACTTGAACAATTTTTGAGACGTGCTGCAGCATGTCTCAAAAAATTCTGCAAGTAAAAAGCGCCCTCTTCGGCAATCAGAAAATACTCTGGTGACATTATGCTTACATCACCGTCAAGGGCAAAGTCTTAGCTTTCAAATGTCATTTATTCTGTTCAATTTGCTTATTAAATCTCGAGATATCTTGTTAACAACAAAAGGGTGGAATCACAATTGTGTCACTTTTTCTCGGGACTGTAGTAAAAGTGGCACAATTGCGATTTTACCCTTTCTTATTTAAATTAAGATATCTCAAGATCAAGACAAGCAAATTCAACAAAACTAACAGTATTTGAAAGCTAAGACTATGCGCTTGATGTTGACGTAAGCATCATGTCACAAGAGTATTTTCTAATTGCCACAGAGGGCAGTTTTCACTTGCACATTTTTTTTTAGACACTGTAATTTTGAAATTGGTAAATTTGTTGCTGGACTATGCTATCACACTGTCATTGCTATTTTACCTGAACACTGTAAAACAGCTCTAAAGTTAAGATTTCATTTAAATTTCACATATAATTATTAATGTAACAGTAAAAACACAGATGATTACCGTATAATGTGGAAACAGTAATTACTGTAAATATTAAGAGTTGATTTATCAAGTACTGTATGTTTACGTGCATACTACACTTACTATTTTTTACAGTAAAACACTGATAAATACACTGTCTGCTACAGAAATTATAGTGTAAAATTTACAGAAATTAACAAATTCAGTATGTCTCCATTTTTACATTAAACTAACCATCGAAGTTGTAAGTCAGAGTTACATCAGTTTGATCCACAAACCAATTGTATAAACAAGAAGAAGTCAACGTTAAGGAATTTTAGAGGTGTCACTCAAATCCAGCAACATTTCATGACAAAATACGCGAGAAATTAATAATCCGTTTCTCCGAAAGTGGGACACTCCTTTAGGACAGCGGTACATTTCTTCAGGCCATGTTACACGCATCAACAGCGACACCAATAAAAGGTCTCGAACACCATTACAAGAATCTCTCACGCAGGTATTTTCATTCTACATATATCGTTCACTCTGGAGAGATCCTTAAACAAGCTTCAGGTGAAAAATATCTGGAGGAAAAATGCTCCAAACTGAGAAAAGATCGCATTTGGCAAATTGGTAAAACGCCTTGGAGGTTTCCAATAGCTTCACCTTTTTAATTTTAGCATTATCCCGCACTTTCGCAGAATTTAATGTATTTTACAGACGTTAAAACGTTTCTGAATTTAATGACGCAAAACTATAATTAATTATTTGTTGATAGAATTATTGCATGATTCTTTCGTAGTCAACTGCTCATCTATCAAGACGTCTGTAACAATTTCTTTTTCATAAATCCGGTCTGATTCGTCAATATCCACTCAGTCCTATATTTCATTGTTATTCATTTGTTTCAAAATAAAGTTTTGTTTACCAATTTGAAGGTCTTAGTTGTTGTTAGGTAACGGAAATTTCTCCAGTAATTGTAAGCTATTACAATAGTCACATAACATAACATAACATTATTTTCTGGGAAATGTATTGCATTTGTGACGTCATGATCATCGTGCAATGCAATAACAGAGTGTCATTCACCTTAAACAACATAATTTCACACATTCATATATCACTGTGGTAAAGGTCGTCAGTAACAAGATAAGAGCCCCAAAATGTAAAGGAGTACTATCATACATGTTTTCAATGATGATAATGATAATAGTAATAATATAATAACAATAATAACAACAATAATAATAATAAGAATAATAATAAGAATAATAATAAGAATAATAATAATAATAATAATAATAATAATAATAATAATAATGATGATAATAATTATATTAATTATATTAATAGTAGCAGTAGTAGTAGTAGCAGTAGTAGTAGTAGTAGTAGTAGTAGTAGTCAGTATCCATTATTTTTATTAATATTATTATTATTATTATTATTATTATTATTATTATTATTATTATTATTATAAAATCATTTCTAACCGCTGTAAAAGGAAAGTTGCAAAAAAATACAATAACAGTAGGATAAACAAAATATAATACAGTTTATACACATAAATTATAACTAAAGTAACAAACTTTAAAAACACAATATTTGCCTTAAAAGGTCAGCTAATACCAAACATAAATACATTTTACAAATAAATAAAAAGTGATTATTAAGTTGAAGTTGGGGCCTTGAAGACATCTGTCATTTCGGTAGAAGAGAATTACTTTAAATGTTTGATTGACACATTGCCATATACGCCTTTATATATGTTTCGCATTTTTTTAAGTATAACAGAACTCCGATTGAAAAGGTATTTTCACAAACGTTGATGTTCATTTCGAAGTTGCATTACATATATATACCCAAAAGCACCTTTCCTTCCGTACATTTTCCGCAATCAAACACTCTTACCAGGACCATTAAGTTTGGTGTCATATATCAATATCGTTTCCCATTAACACATCAGGTAAGCCAAATAATGTATAGTATACACCTTTAATTATAAAATGGATCGATAAATCAATTGTACATCCAGGTCAGAAAAAATAAGCATACGCTGTTTTTGTTTGTGTGTGTGTGTGTGGCTGTGAGTGTATTTTGGATGGTGTTTTTGTTTTGTTTTGTTTTATTTTTCATTTTATTACATTTACACAAGATAGTCATCTTGTGCAACCATGGAGCTATACAGAAAGGTGCAACTGTGCCGTATAAAGATTACATTGAGTACTTGCCCACCAACAAAAATTTTATATCAACTGTTTTCAAACCACCTATGAACAGATGGTATTCCGTAAAGTCACTCTTATACAGAAGAGAGGAGTTGAACTGCTACACAATTCATCATGCTGGCAATATACTAACATTTCCCATAGGTAATGTACATACCGCATAACCAAACTGATGGAAGTCATTTAAAAATGAGTCAACTTTTGACCACCAAAATTTCACGGTAGAATCCTTGCACAGTGTAGGCCTACTTGATTCTAGAATAGATTTACCCAAATTGAGAACTTCCCCAAATCATGCCATTTATCTTTAAACCACGTAGACATTGAACAATTCGTCACAAACTCAAGTTCTGTACTCACTTTACTAAAAAAAGATAATTTGTTAAAAATAAACTTGCACAATACTTGCACCACCTGCCTACATGACAAAAATATTAAACTTCCCTCTCATTTAGTTCATCGGCGCCTGAAAATTGCCTCTATACAATTTCTTTTCTTCAATATCATGCACCAATAATTTCATGTGATTATATTCTAACACAAGATTACAAAGAGCTCAATAAAATATGTATATCCGCACTTTAAACAGCTAAAGGCAATTCATTGATTATAACCGTGGATTTGTCCAGGGGCAATACCGCAGTACGAACGCGTGACAAAGTGAGGGTTAGAAAGATGAGAGTAAAGCAGCTATATGGGAAATTTATTGCTAAATAAAATCGCTTTTCGTGAGCTTGTTCGCGTATTATTGGACTATAAACAGTGCTTTATGATTGGCGTGGGTTCTTATTTATCTACTGGCCTCGTCTAATACGGGTTTGCTAAAAGGATTAAGGCCCGCCGAGTATATCGCGAGTTTGAACAAGCAATATGTAAGCAAATATTGAAGTGTTAACGCGATTCCGATGTCTGAGGACACACAATATACTGTAGGGCAAGAAAGTGTATTGCTTCTACAGCTACTTCAATTATGGACTTGCAGAAAAAACGTCATTACTTTGATTAGAATGTTGTACAGCGGTAGATGTATCGATAGACAGATAGACAAACAGATGAATGGAGGGATAGAATGATCGATAGATACACAGGTGGACCGTGGATGAACAGATAGATCGATAGATGGGAAATTAACAATTTAATAACTGATGGACATAATACACAAAATATGCTGCGAAATAAGGAATAGAAATTCACCAATTGTCCTCGAATGTGTAATATTTAATATTGATGATTTATCAATGATATTATGGCGGCTACAAATTGAAATTATCTGACTTCATAGACTTCAAAGTTATTAATTGGATTGTAATAAGATACGAAGAAAAGGCAATATAGTGTACTGATCGTGACATTCAATGACAAGTGTGTATGCTGATGAGAGGGCGGGTTGTGGGTACATGCATGCAGTACATAATCATTGTTGTAACAGAAACATTTATAAAAGTGATCCGATTTCCTATAAATGCAAGGCACATGCAGGCATACTGCGAGTGACGCAAATAATGTCGACGTGACATATGAAATTTGTAACGTATTTTGGAGTGTCTGAATATATATTCGGACAACGGGAGAAACCCACTTAAGTGCTTCCATAATATTTGCTTTATGCCGATGCATGCCACGTAGTCTACATAGAGGAACTTATTAGCCACAGGACTGAATGAGCAGAGAGAAATTGTTGTACAAATACGTGGACGACATTGATGATAATAAATAGAATAACTCGCAATATTTTTTTTCTTCTTACGTAGTAGGTACCATGACGATTGTCTACAATGTGCGCTTCGCGCGAAAAAAACAGTATGATAGCCGTTCAGTCTGAATTGCAGACTATCCAAATACTAATACTTAGGTGTACGGTTAAACTTGTCTTGTCTGCGTCCATCCACGGTTGGTTAGACGACTAAATGAAGTTCTCGCAAGCCAAGGCCGCAATACCTTTGATATTATCAACGCACTATAAGATGTGTCATAATTTGCGAAGTAACTTGCCATGCACGAGGACCAGTGGCATCTCCATCAAAATATCCCAACCTATCACATACTACTACTACTACTACTACTACTACTACTACTACTACTGCTGCTGCTGCTGCTGAACTACTACTACTACTACTACTACCACTACCACTGGTACTACTTCTACTACTGCTACTACTACTACTACCACTACCACTGCTACTACTTCTACTACTACTACTATAACTACTACTATAACTACTACTACTACTACTACTACTACTACCACTACCACTGGTACTACTTCTACTACTACTATAACTACTACTACTACTAATAATAATGATAATAATAATAGAAATAATAATAATAATAAAAATAAAATAATAATAATAATAATAATACTACTACTAATAATAATAATCATCATCATCATCATGATAATAATCATAATAATAATAATAATAATTATAATTATAATGTAACTGTTGTAGCGCATGATAATTGTCAATTAATTCTCTATACAAGTCGGTAGTTCATTATACGCACAAAATGGGTTTTGCGAATCCTGCTAAACACCATAGAGAAGTCCAGAATGTTGTCGATTGGTTGTCATTTTTAAAAATAATTATGTAAATGTATTGACAAGATGGACTGCGAGTATTCGACTGATATTTAAAAACTGAAATAATGTCACTGGTATATGTGCAAAATAACAAGAACCAAACATGGAAGACCATAGCCAACCTCTATTCCACGCCCGATTGAGTTCCGATTTCTTCCATCCGACAGGTAAATGATCCTGGTGCCGAGGTTAGCACCTACTGATATTTGTCTTGGCGGCGACTGCTTAATCAAGCAATGGAATCTCATTAAAATCCGTCGCTCAAATGTTCAAGTCCATCGTAGACTTGTCGGTTTCTTATTTGGAGAAAATCTGGGCTCACCTGGTATATGTTTCACGATACATCGCGCACAGGGCCGAATAGTCCATGCTATTAACCTATGGGTCAAACCGAGTTTGGAGAAATTTTCATCTCGCAGGTTGTTTGCATTACCCTGGCATGCATGAAAATTTGAAATACGATTAAATCCTCGCGCCCTAGTTGTTGTGGTAAGGCAAACAAGGATCATAGAATTCAGAATAAAAGGCTTAAAGTATAACTGTAAATTTGCCCTTTTACAAGTAATTTCGTGATGAAAGAGGTGGGATGGGCACGCTTCAATTTGCAATAAATATATATGATCTATGTAGCCACGCTCAGTTTGATTAATGACGTGTGCCTTCGGGCCAAGAGTAGCCTCGTTCAGAGAAATTATTGTTTATTGAAACATGAAATTCGAGATTAATTTAGATGGTAACATTGAACGTAGCGGTGGCATTTATGGATCGAGACTGAATGTAATAAATCAACAACACAACTTTTTTTATGATGGTACAAAACTCGTTATTTCACAAACTGACAAAGGAATAAAATATTGTTACGGCATCACAATATTATCATGATAGTACAACAACCAAGTAGACGGGTAATTGAGGTACATGGGAGTAAGAATGCAATTTCCGACCAAAGCTGAGTTATATCGGATTTGTCATAACAAAGATGGTGTGTGGCCCGGCCTTGAACATATTACAGTGTACCCGACACAATATATAGTTCTATTGGTATATACTTCAACTCATTTAGCTCTTGAGGCATTTTTTTTTTACTTTTCCCAATCATGTCACTGCCCTTTAAAGTGATAGGCTAACATTGTGGAGCTTCAATTTAAAAAAAAAATGTCAAATTTTGATATCTGAACCTACAATAATATTTTGTTCATATAGACAAAATTAAAACACCCTGCGAAAAAAAAAAAGTTTGGAAAAGTTACACTTAAAAACAATGGCAAGTTATGCAATGAATAAACAATTAAAACTCGGGCGAGTTTTAAATAGGCGTATGGTTGTACACGACAGTAAGTCTCTGGGAAGAAAATGGCCAGTGTGCAAATCCGATGAACTTACGATTTTCACTTTTTTAAAGCACTACCAGACTACATAATCATTTTGAAATACAGTTTTTTTCTGGGGCGTCTTTTGTTTAGACCATTTATCAAGACAATGGTACATGGGGTAATCATGTAAGCTCAGATATTTTTTTTAACTCTGTGGTAAATGTTAGCCATACCTTTAACCGTTCTGCCTGGCTTTCTCTTCACACTGCTTTGCTTCATGTTTCTCGCGGCTAATCGTCATTTCAAAACGAAAAAATATACAGTAGGCCTAATAATATCACCACTCTTTTTCCACATACACTATTTTTTCCTAGTAACGCACTGACGCATGGACTAGACCAGATACTGGTCTTTTTTATCGTATTAATTCGCCCTGCCGCTCGCGCACCGGCAAAACATACACTTACATAACACTGAAGCGCGCTGATGCCGCTGAAGGGAATATCCCCGCTGAAGACACTTTCCCAGTGATAGTCCGGGTAGAGATTATCCTGCGTTACGATGCATGGTAATGACGCCGTACTTAGCTGATTAACACGTGCGCGGTAATTGAATACAAAACAGTGCCAGGCAGTGGACTATTGAAACGGATAACGTGGCCCATATCTCATTACAAGCGTGTTTCTACAGAAAAAATTTGTGGAACGGTTTATCTTTTCGCGCGATATCGAAAATAACCGTTTCGCCCTTAACCACCTGTTTACTACAGAACGAATAATCCGATTAAGTCGATCCGCCGTCGCAAATAACGCATATCAACCGGAAATCGGGAAATCAACCTATATGACTGCGCAATGCATTTTGGTATATGAACTGCGTCCAAAATATTGCAGTCTCACAGGCACGTATTTTCACACACACCGCGTGACCCTACTTCGCCAGAGACCCGATACGCTTTCCGCTGTGTGTTTCTACAGAAAAGTTAAACGCGAAAACACTGCAATAACCACCTCTGGAAGGTGGTTATGAGAAACGTATTTCTGTCAGATACGGTTTTATCAATAAACCGCATCGCGGTCTGTTTCTACAGGATAGTTTTCCGGAATCCTGGAATTTACGCGGGTATAATACGTTTAACGATTTTCTGTAGAAACACACCGATTGTCCGCGCTCACAACCTGGGAAAATAATTTCTTTCCACATGTCTCCATCACAAAGCAGCTCATTTTGGTAGGACTTCGGATGTCATTCAAAATTGAAATCACACAATTTGCAGCAAGCGTGTTGTTCGGGCGAAGGACGTTTACTAGGCAAAACCAATTTACACTCATGAATGATGACTGAGTAGAGAGAGAAGAGTGAAGTTCACGGTCCCTTGTTATAGCATTTCATTAACAAATGTGCGTGTTATGCCAAGACAAGCCTGCACCTCCTGCAATTATTATCCCATGATATTGAGCACAGAGCTAAACACGCAAGAATAAATTAAAGGTATTGGCTAACATTTACCACAGTTAAAAAAATCTGAGCCGCATGATTCCCCATGCTACCAGTGTCTTTGATGAGGTCTAAAAATGAAGCCCTGAAAAAATTGTATTTCAAAATGATTATTTAGTGCTTTAAAAAAGTGAAAATCGTAAGTTGACTAGATTCACTTGCCCATTTCCTCCCATTGACTTACTGTGTGTACACCTAGGTTAATAAAACTCGCCCCGAGTTTTATTGTTTAGTCATGTATAACTTGCCATTGGCTGTGTAACTTTCCAAATTTTTGTATTGTAGGGTGTTTATTTGTCCAATTGAACGCTAGTAGCTCAGATATCAAAGTTTGACAATTTTTTTTAAATTGAAGCTCCATAATGTTAGCCTATCACTTTAAAGGGCAGTGACATGATTGGGAGAACTCAAAATGCTTCAAGAACCAAATGAGTTGAAACAAATACCAATATTTAGGCCTACAATGGCTGGAGTGTATATTTATACCGGAAGGATTTGTCTTGAATTTGTTTACTTGACGAAAAACGAGCATTAATTTGCCAATATTTCATCATTCTCCGGCCCTATAATTCCATAGAAAGCTGCACAACAAATTTCACTGTCACACTTTCTGATAACAAAAGAAAGGTGTATGACAATATGAAATTTTAAAAGCAAAAACTTTTAACAGTATTTGACGTGATTTTCGGAGTATTTTGTCCTCAATCAACAAGAACTACTTCCAGTCTTGACATATCCCTTTAATAATGTAATTATAGAACCTGGAAGAGAAATTTGAAGACAATAATGTGACCACTGGTTACGTAAAATACGATAAAATTATACAGGCCTATGTCCATAACACGTTTGGTTCCAGGAGTTAGACAATGTCATAGCCAATGATAATACATGTACTTTATTCCAAGTGCCGTTTGTTTATAGTGTACTTCATAAATATATCAACATATTTATTAATAAAAGCACGATGAAAACCCCATCCTATCGGGTGGATTTTACATTAGGCCCCCTACTGTTAAAGCCATACACATCTGGGAAATTGGATAAACTACATAGCTGAGGATATGAGCGTCTAGACTGTCATCACTCTGTCATGTATGTCTTTATTTCGCAGGTTCATATTGAGAGACAGAAGGTAAGATGGTACCAGAAGCGGTAATTTGTAATGTGTGATACATGGCACTATTATAACACACGATGATGACGATATTCTGATGCCAGTGAGCGATTTATCAAATATTCTGTCAAAGACGGAGGAAAGTCACTGAAGGGATTGGGTAAGGTGTTAACTAATTATCGCATCGAGGCAGCACAGGTAGACTTGTTGTAAGTACTACTATAATACTACAGTACTACCGCTACTGCAGCTGCTACTACGGCGTCTACTACTACTACTACCACCACTACTACTACCACTACTACTGTTACTCCTCCTACTACTACTGCTACTACCACTACCACTACCACTATCACTACTACTACAACTACAACTAATAATAATAATAATAATAATAATAATAATAATAATAATAATAATAATAATAATAATAATAATAATAATAATAATACAACCACCACCACCACTACCACTACCACTACCACTACCACTCTCACCACCACCACCACCACTACCACTACCACTACTACTCTCACCACCACTTCTATAGTACTACTGCTGTTGCTGCTACAATTATACTTCTGGCCCACTGTTATTTACTTCAGAAATCAATGTAATATAACTAGTTGAATTATAATACCTACATTGCAAGAAGTGTTTTGTCATGTTGTTCGTTTATTTATAGTACATTGAACTAAGTATACAAGAAATATAATCAATTACAGATTAAATTTGATTTGAGTTATTATTACACTAAAGTGCGTTTCTATGTTTGTATAATATCAAATTGAATATTTCGAATACGTTAGTTACATATGCCACACTTACAACTTAATTAGCAAGCATTTAATCGCAGAAGTGCGATTGCAAGTCCATCGATGACATTTCATTTACTCTTTGTTGTAGTAATTTCTCTCCCTTCAGCGAGATTACATCCATATAAAGTACACGTTATCAAATTGCGTGTCCATCTTCAGATCTCCCACGTCGTGTAATTTGAGGGGAAGGAAAAACAACATCTTGCGTCAATATATGACAAATATTATGATCTTGTAAAGACCAACTTTCCACTAATTTGATCAAAACATATTGTCCTTACATGAAGGGTGGATAGCGCCATGGTAGCAGTGACGTCATGAAGGGATGTGGCTTCCAGAATACTTCAGAATCTAAGTACTCACTCACTGAGAATTCAAGACTAGATTCAGATACATGCTATAATCACTGGTAATCAATGTGTCTACAGGTATAATTCCCGGGTAGGAAATGTGCGAATTATATAGTTTGTCATGTTTAATAATGAGTTCGAGTGAAGGTGGTCAGATTTTCAGTCTTAAGCATACCCCACAATGAGCATATTTTGCAGCCTCCACTTATTGTCTGGGCAGTGGGCACTACAACATGGTAAAAATCATAATTTATACGTCCGTGCATATACGATTAATTTTCTCTCAACCAATCTATTCACTGTCCATTAGTCAATCTATAGGTTTATTTATTTACTTATTTATTTATTTATTTATTTATCTATCTATTTACTTATTAATATGTTTAAATTATTATTTTACTTACGTATCTCTTTATTTATTTCATTAGTTATTTATCTATTCATTAATTTCATTTTATTCAACCACTGTAAAAAAAATAAAAACACAACCACTTACAAAGAAAATGGTTTGGCACCCTGTGATGGAGAGCTTATCTTTACAGAGCCCAGAAGTAAAAAAAAAAATCGTCATTTGACATGATACACAATAAGTGATAACATACCATACAATAAGATACAAAACATTTCATTTATTTATTCATTCATTCACTCACTCATTATCTAGTACTTCTTCACTATGTTATTTTTTCTCTTCGTATTGAAGGGAAGAGAATTAAAGGTAAATGGTATGATTGGGGGTGTTATCAACCCGGGGTGAAACTATTCTAGAATCAAGTAGACTGTGCAAGGGTATCACTGTGAAAATTTGGTAGTCAAAAGTTGATTCATCCTAAAATAAATTCCATCTATATATGAATTGTGACAGACAAATCTGTTGTGTAGAGTTCTATGGGAGGTATTTTTATCGGGGCACGAGAGAAACTATGTTCACGCTTGATTCGGCTCAAGTAAACAAATTCAAGATAAATCCTTCCAGCCAGGATATACAATCCAGCAGGTGTATCCATCTTTCAGCCAGTTTGGTTCAAGAGGCATTTTTTTTTTTTGTTTTTCCCAATCATGTCACTGCCCTTTAAGTGCATGGTATAGTAAATAGAATGGTATAGTACTGCGATATTCTAAACGCAATATGCAATACAATCTAAACTGCTACAAATGACATACAAGTCATGTGAAACATTCCCAATATCCAACCACATATCTTCAGAGAGAACTCGACAAACAATCCACATGTAATCAATCTGGTGCTTTATTACGTCAAATTTGAAGTGAGAACCTTAGCGAAATCGAAATGACAAAGCGGCATTAAAATCAAATAAATCAGCTCCGTCTCAAAATACAATACTTTACCCTCCTTTTTATTATTTTTTTCCAGAATCCCTTTCATCTGTTTACGACGTCAGAAATTGTTTTATTAAATAATGCAAGACCTATTTTTCTGTTCATGTAATTTATCCTGCGGTATTTGTCAAAACGTCATTGGTTACAAATATGTGGGACTAATGAAAACATAGACGATGCCTGGGTAGGCCAATATTTCGGGAATATCCATTAGCCCGTTTCGTGATACATGACACGCGTTTTGCGGGTCAGTGACTCACGGCGGGCCGCGTTATGAATTCAGTCGAAATAAGTGGTACAAATTTAGCGGGAAATAAACTCACTGAATGGTCAAATTGAGGTAAATGAATAATTTCGGAGTTCGTCCTTAATTGAACGAATGCGGCCGTCGCATCGGAATCACAGCCCGCGTTGTTCAAAAAAGTGCAAGTGAAATAGGTCCAGCGAAAAGCGGTCACATGAAAACCAAGCGCCACGTGATCTTAGGCTGCGGCACGCGTTCTCATCTCACATCCACAGGTGTCGTCGAGTCTTCACCAGTTGCTCTAAAGATTGACTGGGTACTTGAAGAACAGAATTTTGAAGAAAAAAAACAAAAAACCAGCTTTAATACAATCTACTATAAATTGTCAATTGTTGGTATTTTTAAGTGAAAATCATTCTCTAGTAAAGAAAAGGGTGGTTGATAAAAGCACAACACCCGAACATCGGCGCAACACTCCTTACACAAATCACCATGTTGACAAAATGCTAACACAGAAATGCATCTGTGGGACCGTGCTTATTATATGAACCTGCATGGGCCAACATCGAAATGTTCACATAGTTTAAACTGACTACCAATCGGACTATTTGGTAGAGTGCAACAAAGTGTAGCTACAGAGTGTGCACCGTTGTTTATCTTAAATGATTTAGCAGTCAATATTTTTAATGAAGTGCGCTTTCCTTTACCAAGTGGTAATCAATAAATTAAAACATTAACATTGATTGTATATTATGACTCCGGTAATCAGTTTCCCAATGGTTTCACAAAGTGCAAAGCAGTGGCTAACATTTACCACAGTTAAAAAAATCTGAGCTACATGATTTTCCATGCTACCATTGTCTTTGATAAGGTCTAAAAGTAACGCCCTGAAAAAATTGTATTTCAAAATGATTATTTAGTGCTTTAAAAAAGTGAAAATCGTAAGTTGATCGGATTCACCTGCCCATTTTCTCCCATAGACTTACTGTGTGTACACCTAGGCTATTTAAACTCGCCCCGAGTTTTAATTGTTTATTTATGCATAACTTGCCATTGACAGTGAAACTTTCCAAACTTTTTTATTCTAGGGTGTTTATTTGTCCATATGAACACTACTATGTAGTTAAGATATCAAAATTTGACATTTTTTTAAATTGAAGATCCACAATGTTAGCCTATCACTAAATTAAAGGTTTACATTCGAAGCACAATGTCCGACCGTGGACCTGGTACGTTGTAGGTGCAGTGTAGGACTCTATAAATACATGTAGCTTCGTTGTACTGATTAAAATTGCGACAATTTTTACAATGACAAAAAAGAAGGCAGTCGGTTTCCTTCTGCCCCTGCAGCCTGTCATGCACGTCGTGCCATTGCGCCAGTATACACGAAAATATTGCTTGTATTTCAAAGACCCTTACATTGTAAAAAAAAAAAACGTGTTTAATGTTGTCATTCTCATGGTAATACATGTATCTACATGTATGTAAAGCGCCATGAGCATCTTCTTTTGGTGGTATGTGCGCTATATAAGAATTCACCATTATTATTATTATTATTATTATCTGACTGAGGTACATGATAGTGCTTGAAAGGACAAATAAACATCCTAGAATGCACAACTTTCTATCACTGGCAAGGTATGGGTGGACAAACAGTGCACGTGCCTTACGCATTTGGTGAACACAGCAGTGGGAGTAGGTGGAAGGAAATGGACATGGTAGAAGTACATAGGTTCTCATACTAGCTTGTCACTCTCCTAAAGCACTACATGATCGTAACACCACATTTTTCAGTGATTCATTTTAGACCTCATCAGAGACATTATGGCTTGGAGGAATATGTATAGCTCAGATTGAAACAAACAACAACAATAAATTGTGACCGTTGTTGAAGTATCCCTTTCAGACTAGTGAAGTGACTAGTGAAGTGAGTACAAGCACTATCCGTCTGTGATTGATCACGTTCTCTAGATGGTCTAGGTAAGATATGAAAAGGATTATCACGTAGACGTGATTCATTCCAGTTACCAGACGCGCCAGCTACTTGGCGTTAAAGAAAAACAGGTTTTAAAAAGTGTAAATATCGCAGCAGAAACCGCTAATCATGTACACTAAATAATCAGCATTCACGGTGATTTTACCATGCTGTGTCTAATCAATAAAACCAGTACGTTGAGGCATTGAGTGACACCGACATGGTTTCAATACAATAAGCATGGTTGGAATTGGAAAGCATATAGATGTGGCATTAGTTGTATACATTGGAATTAATGTTACATCGAATATGTTTATGGGCCACCCTATGTTTCGAACAAATAAACTAAGACAGTAAATACTTCTGATTGTTACGATGCATCGACCGATAACTTTTGTCCATTGTCTTTATTTATTTGAATGAGGCAGCAAATCAGGTAGCTAAGGTAGGCTACGCACAATATTTACATACACCAATTAAAGAACAGCACAGTAACCCCGGTTGATCTTGAAAAATCTTTTCATAAAATTTCACATTTCATTGGTTTCCAGGTAGAGTAAAATTATACGTTTGCTATTTAATAAGTGGGACTAATTCACTTCATATGCAATAAAAAGCTGAGGAATTGCAGTTTTGAGTACTCCGTCGGAAGTAAGCTCCGTTGCTGCCAGTGTGTATGGCAACCAATTACTTAGTCCCACGTATTGATTTCTGTGTTAGTACTTTGTCAGTAGTAGGGGATTTGTGGTTAACAGATATGTCGCAAAACGCAGTTGTTCTGTTGTTTTCAACGTACTCTCTCTTCCTGTACTGTAGTGACATTTTTAGAATACCACTGTTCACAGAAGGTTTAAAGTAGGTTGATGTAAAAATGTTGTGTTCTGCAAGTAATCAACACGTACGTGGGTTTCTCTTTAATCTTCACACTCAGATAAAAAACAACAATGACAACAATTTCAATTATTTCTTCAAATTTCTTCAAAATATGTTTGAGCAACTGCCCAAGTTCCCCTGAAACTGTCTAATTTGACACCTAGCCGCTGTACATACAGGCCAATGTAAAAAAATAATTCTGATCGAGGAAGCTCCTATAATTATTAGTAGCAGTAGTAGTATAGAAGTAGTAGTTGTAAATGATTATTATGATGATAATGGTTGTTGTTGTTGTTGTTGTTTTATTATTATTATTATTACTTTTACCTATCAAACTAGATCATGGAAAGCATAAAGGTGGAACTCATCCGGTTGACATATTGTAATTGCCGATAATGTCCCGCTTGTGAATGTGGTGTTTCCGATATTGTTAGGCCCCTCCACCCCCCCCCCACCAAAATAAATAAATAAATAAAAATAAATAAATAAATCAGTGGGCCTACACAACTAACCATGAGGCATTTTCTTGCATGAAATAAGCGAATAAAGTGCACTGTTGAATGAGCAGCTTCAACGTGATCTGGTGATCAAATATTTCATGTGACTAGTGGCATATTTTCCATATCCTTTGTAAGCATCATTTGACCTTGACCTCGTGAATGTTAACCCAGGGCCGATTTCTCAAATTCAGAAGGATTTCTCCGTTCCAATAGTTCCATAATGTAAACCTCGATATTACACCCCCCCCCCCTCCCCCTCCATACAACACACCCTTCCTTTTCCCACGATGACATAGTGATATACGCAGTACGCATGCAAATGGACACACCCTCGCTTCGTTCCGGCGATAATTATGACTTTAAAATTCATGGACAATTGTGGTAGTTTGCATGATTCTCATCATTATATAATCCCGTGTGCATGGTTATCGACACGTGGATTAATTGGTGTGAAGCCTTGGGGTATAACGAGACGTGGTAGGCACAAACATGTGATCCCTCGTGTCACCATTAGAGTCTCATTAGCGTGTAGCGGGGTGTGTGGAAGACGTTCAAGGACCCATTATTCAAGACAGAAATAGAACTCAAAAAGTAAAAACAATTTAATGAAGAAAACACACACACACACACACACATACACATAATTATACACAACACAAAGAAAGTGAATAATCTATGATTAAAGATAGTATCGAGTACTTGCAGAACATCAAATATAATATGTAAAGTGAACAAATACCATTTTAAAAACAATCTATTCTTAATATCTAAGAACTGACGTTTTAGTACAGAACAAAATAGATGAAAACAGCTGGACACTCCCTTAAAAACGTCTTCACAAACATTCATGGTGACACAGCACTAACACAGAAATGTGTATGTGGGACAATGGTAATCGTGAACATTGTGACGCAAGACAAACAACAGAAAAATCTACCTGTTTACATACTGTCAGTGTGACCATACAAATATATGTTACACTTAAGTTGATATTTTTTTTTTTCAATGTTACAATGCGAATGTCTTCACCTGGAAACGAAGTCAGACAAAGATTTCCCATCATCCACCAGTATATATTGGGTACCCATTGCCCAAGCTTACAGGCAGGGCATCTATTTTGCTTTGCATGAAATTACACATTAGTGTAGGAACACCCTTGCCAAATTATTTTGCTAAAAACCGTTTCTTTCAAAAGTTATGGTATTATGAAAAAGGGGGTAGTTACTTTTTGTGTGTGTGTTTACATTGGTGAGTGGTAACATCAAGAAAATATCATCTACGAACATTTATCAAAGTATAGGAGCTAGACACTTGGTATTAATTACAGTGACCATCAGATTTTCAATTGAAGCATCGCCTTACCGAAATTCCTACTCTGTGTTAGTAGTTTGTCAGCATAGAGGATTTGTCAAAAACGAATTGTTCTGTTGTTTCAAATACTCTCTCCTGTGCTAAAGTGATATTTTTAATACTATCTGTTAGTAGAAGGTTTGCAAACGGTTGATATTAAAATTATGTTGTTCTGCAAGTACTCAATCTTATCTTTAACTTAGTAAAATTCACCTTTTGAGGTGCATAGTGCACATATGTAAAACTATATGAATGTGCAGCACCGCTGCCAGCGGAGTTACATTATATTTACGTGGTTTTTTTTTCATCACTGTTAGTATATCTGCTATACGATAACATAAGTATTACTAAAAGAAAAACAAAATAAAGACTAATGCAAACAAAAGTTCACTGCACGTAACTCATTCAATCTTCCGTAAATTCTAATGAGTACATCTTTTAAAATCCATACAACTCCCTCAATGTAGTTTCTTACGCGTCAATATTCAATTTATGGATGAAAGTTTCTTTATACAGAAACAATGTGGCGGATACGTTTCCATGTAGCAGTGCATTATTCTGTACATACCTGCGTGTGTTGCATCTAAACATGCACGTCATTTTGCTATGACAACGGCACGCGGGAATGTGGAGGATGGGAATAAATGAAAACAAAAATATGAAAATCACTCGAAATAAAGATGTTCAATTCAGCTTTGATTTTTTTTTTTTTACATTTATATCTGAAAGGTTCGATACTAGCAAAACCACAGTAGTACATTGAATATTTCCAGTTGAAACCCACCTGTTAATCGAAAAAGCGACTATTCTTTGGCGAGATTTTGCTGAGCAATGGGCTCGAAATGAGATTGATTTTCTCATTACTACCCGTGGGCAATTACTACACCTGCGGAGTGGTCATAATGTGGCGTTCTTACGGATGTGTAGTTATCGATTTGCATGGAGACCATTGGGTATGCATTAGTCGAGAGTGGTAAACTTCGTCGATGGAACGGGGCGTGAAATTCACACATGGGGACGTAGTCTTACTGCAACGCGTTTCGTCTCAAAACAGTCAAATCTGCTCCAGCAACCAAACAAAATCACATCGTCTGCCAACAAGTGTATCGGTGTTATAGGAGTTATGGAGAAGCGAGTGGCTGTTCGTTTGGGCAGAAGCAATCACTGCTAACGTCAGTCCCAACTGGGTGGGGCAAAGAAAGTTGGACGTGAACATAAGACTTGCCTTTATTTTAGCGAGACTTTGCGGATTTATATATAGACTAGGTTGTAGAAACATAATGACGTATTGTTGTGTATTGGGCGTTGACGTGCAGTTAGTCGGTGAGTTAGTCCAGAGAATGTTTTTAACGTCATGTGACTTGTTGATTTTCATTGTTAACATATCTGTGTACGATAGGAGGAGGGTTTATTGTTGGTTCCACATCGAAGGGCCACATCATAAAACGTCTGGAAATGAGGTTAACATACGCATATCCATCATGCAATCTTCCGTCTTTATCGGTCAAGTAGTCTCGGAATACCAGACCTATAGTCGGGATGCGCCCATCCAGCAGCTGCGCCACACGTGCGCCTGGGGAATATTATAGGCAGCCAAATATTGCAACGGTGCTCAGCGAAAAGTCTGCACGGTGTGACTGAGGCTTTCTTTGGTGCAGGCCGTTAAAATGAGGTGTTGTTCTCGTGTTAGAGGTGATGAATTAGTTTCGCACACGGTACGTCAGTCACAATTACCAAAATTGATGTGAAAATCGACGTTTTGTGGACATGGTAACAACCAATGCACAGTCAAACGCATACACACTCGTACAAACGTCTTCTGAGTAATTTCACGGACTCCATTGCGTAGTGCATTTAATCATTTACCTTATACACCAATTCAGACCAGCCAGGTATTGAATGCAAAAAGTCATTGTTAAAGAAATATCGTTAAGACGTGGTAAATGTGTCCTTGCAGCTGTGCAATATGAATAGCCGAGGAAGAAATTTCCCAGGGTCTTTATTCAACCGTGTGGACTGCGGCAAAAGGCAACTGGCCGCTATAACATTTCGACATGGTGAACGGTTGATAAACGATAGACTTTATCATGTAGAACTGCATTACGACTGTCAAGACGTTTGTCCCTGACGATTATCCCAACATTATACCGCCACAGAAATGTTAAAGGTAAATGGCATGATTGGGAACACTTGAAAATGCCTCAAGAACCAAATGAGTTGAAATATATACCAACTATACACTAGCTGGAGTGGATCTCCCAGCTGGAAGGATTTGTCTGTGCTTTGTTTACTTACGGAGAATCAAGCATGAAGTATATTAGTATCGGGGCATGATAAAAATAGGACACATAGAGAGCCGCACAGCAGGTTTGCCTGCCACAAGGGATATTATTCACATAAGTTATTTTAGAATGAGTCAACGTTTGACTACAAGATTTTCACAGGAGAATCCTCGCATAGTTAACTTGATTCTAGGGTAGTTTCAGCCCAAGTTGAGGACTACCCCCAATCGTGTTATTTACCTTGAAGTTTAACCATCGTAACCCTCCGTGAGTTTGTGCATCTTCCTGTGTTCTGTTCGATGAGCCATGTAGATCCACAAAAAAAACAAAAGGACGGTGACATGTTTCAGAGAAGACAAAAATGCCCCAAGAAACAAATGAGTTGAAAAACATATCAATATCATCATCATCATTATCATCAGCCATGTTCAGCCCACTGCAGAGCGAAGGCCTCCCCAAGTTGGTGCCAAAGGTGTCTGTCTTGTTCTGATGCAATCCACTTTGTGCCAATGAACTTTGTGAGCCAATGAACTTTGTGAGCTCGTCACTCCATCTCAATTTTTGTATATCGCGATTTCGTGATCCTAGCCATGGTCTCCATTCTGTGATGCGTGATTGTATATCAATATACACTGGACTAAAGTGTATATTCGGGCTAGAATGATTTGTCTTGAATTTGTTACTGAATGGACTAAGAAGCATTAATTTGCCAATTTTGAATTTATCTCCGGCCCAGATAGAAATCAATTCCATATAGACAGCTACACAACAAATTTCACTGTCACAGCATTTTATGATGAGAATTGTACAACGAAGAGGAAACGTATGACTACGAAATTTTCACAGCAGAAACTTAAACAGATTCCAGGAGCATTGTGTCTTATATTGGGGACTTCCAATCTTACTACATGTATTCTTCTTTAATTTTTTACATAGCATAACTGGATGTAGTCCTCAACTTGGGGTAAAACTATTCAAAAATCAAGTCAAGTACCTCCTTGAATCATGTAAACGATACAAGGGTTCTGCTGTGAAAGTTTGTGGCCAAATGTTGACTCATTTTAAAAGAACTACCATCAACATCCGTTGTGACAGGCAAATTTGTTGTGTAGCTTTCTATGGGATTAATTCCTCTCGGGCACGAGAGTAATTCAATACTAGTGTGCCCATGCTTGATTCTCCTTACGTAAACAAATTCAAGACAAATCCTTCCAGCCAAGATTTCCACTCTGCAATGTATACATTGCTCTTTGTCCGAATTCATTTGCTTCTTGAGGCGTTTCAAAGTGTTCCCAATCATTAGCCTTTGATATCAAGGGGAATCAAATGCACCAACTGACCAACAGCGTGTCATCAGGTCATCCACGATACACATCAACTCAATGACCCTCCAATGACGTCATATATCGTACATGCAAGATAACGAGAACAAACTCAATATTGTGTTACATCAGCTGAAGAAATTCGCTGCTCCCACACTGGACGCAAACACGAGTACGAAACACCTCGCCATGTCTATTAGATTCAGAAGACCATAATGATTGCAAGCGAAGAACATTCACGGCTAACATTTAAAATCAAATATCAAATTGATTTACAATGCACCGTTAAACCGATTACGGTTTAATCGCTTAATGACTTTAAGGAAGCGCCTTGCACTAACGGTTAAACGGGTATATTTGTTTTCATGTTTGTTTCAAATGCGAGGAAACACATTATCGGTTTATTCTATGTAACTATTCAGCCGAATCTACCTAACGGTAATCCTTACACGAACGGATTGATTCTTGCGAAGGATTTCTCGAAAAGGAGAGATTTATC
>JZLH01S0610028.1:0-12621 GCA_001188425.1 Eucidaris tribuloides | reverse complement strand
TCGGTGTTTTGAATAGTTCAGAGATTTGAGGTCCACAATGGGCCAAACTACTTCAATTCTAGTTCACGCTCCGTCAGTGATCACGATCAAAAAAGAACACATAAGCCGCTGTCACACTGTCAAAGTTACGTAACTCCCATGAGAGTTGTTTTGCTGATGTTGGGGGGGGGGGTCAGGAGGTCATCATAATAGTGGCGAAGTCACCTCAAAGGAATAATCATAACAGAGTCGCCATTTCATTTCGGTGATAATAAACATGACATTTCCGAAGAAACCGGTATTTTTTCAGTCATTCTGATCTAGTCCTGATACAACAATGTCACAAGAGCTCTGAAACTGACACAAAACGCGGAGTAGTAGATTCCCCTTGTTGTCGTAAATTGTGTCGTGTTAAGACCCTCTTTCTTCCTCCTGGATGAAATACCAATTACCATACAAAATTGTGCAGTCACTAATTCTTATACTAGGTCGTTTATAAACATTGTGACATGATTTGAATTGTTTGACTCAGACTAGTTATAATCTCCCTACAACTTATTATAGGGTCTTCTTCTGTCCTTGTTTGAGTCCTTGTAGAGTCATGCACATCATAGCTACAAATTCAAGATGTGTTTTACAGACAATGACTTTTCGCCTGTGGCCCAAAATGAACTAGAGGTGACTATAGTTCGTCGAGATTCAACATTACACCATTCAGTAATCTACCATTCGGGCGCATTGTCACCACTATAGTGGCATGGGCCAAGTGATTTCTCACATATGTGACATTTGACCCACCATCTACGGGGCAATTACTCTTTTTAAATTGACATCATGTTTACGATACTTTTAAACACGGATTCGCCATTTACACGTGTATTGCATTCCAGCAGTTTTAATAGACTCGTTACTACATCGCATCCTCTATAACTATCGACATAAATTGATTTGAAATTAAATAGAACTACACGTAACATAATTACAAGTGCCTGCCCCTCTTTCGGCAGCAAATTATGTGCGGTTGACGACATTTTTAAAGATAAATTACAATGGTAAATAACAGAGCATTCAGGCACGAAGGCAATGTCAATTAGGTCATAAACGGCTCATAAATTGCATTGATCTCCTGATTCTTCGCCGTTTGACAAACAGCGTCGATAATTAGCGTGTGGGTATTCTTAATTACATATCGTCCATGCACCAATTCACCCTCTGCATATTTAAGAGACCATTTGCACGTTTCTACATAATACCTCACAACTATAGTATTGTACAGCCGCCTTTATAGCCTTGTCATTATATGTGATTGTAATTTTCTCATTTACATGTCACATTTATGGTGATGAATTATGATCGCGGCGTCGAATTCGGTTTCCAAAATTCCAAGAAATTATTGCAGCGCTTAAAACCATCAGCGTTTCTGATGCTGATTAGTAAAGTAAGCAAATAAATGTAAAAAAAAATAAACAATTCTCGTATTTCTGTGACAACCAACGTTATAATTATTGTGCTATGGCAAAATGATCAAGATAAACAGTTCATTAAATAATACCGCGCCGACGGCTTCAGTTTCATATCGGCACATACATACATTTTCAAGAACGGCATATTCCAGTTAAATTTTAAAGGTTAGTGACATGATTGGGAACACTTGAAAATGCCTCAAGGCTCAAGAACCAAATCAGTTGAAATATAAACCAACTGTACACTAGCTGGAATGGATCTCCCAGCTGGAAGGAGTTGCCTCTAATTTGTTTACTTAAGGAGAATCAAGCATAAACATACTAGTATTTTAATTTAATCTGGGCCAGATAAAAATAAGATCCATATATAGGGAGCCACACAATACCACAAGGGATATTGACATAAGTTATTTTAGAATGAGTCAACGTTTGACTACAAGATTTTCACTAGAGTAGTTTCAGCCGAAGTTGAGGATTACCCCCAATTATGTCATTTACCTTTAAGAGTTTTACCGTTAATATCACCATATTTCATCATGTTTGATGCATTGTTCATCCTTCCGTTATAAGATAGTATATCGGTCGGTGTCCCGAAGGTTCGCCGACAGGACAATGCTGGGAGTCGGTTATCATTGTCTCACTATCGATTCCACTATTGACAAACACAATTACGTCTACATTCAGGAATCGATGTCCGATTGTGTGGTGGCAGCGGCTAAACTGGATGTAATGTCGTCTGCTATGTCGACTCTGAACGGCTTCTGACCTGGATTCTTTGCGCGCGAAGCGCGTCGACGGGGTTGGCAAAACGAAGCAGCATGAAATATCAGTCTGCGCGCCACAAATTCGAAGACAAGGAAACCTCGTTTGTTTCCAGACACACATTATGCCCTTGGGTTACTTATGAAGGGTATGCCTGTGTAAATATCAATGCATTATTTTCTCAACAAAAGTCAGAAACCAAACTGCGACCAGGTTTGGGTTTCAAGAAGTTGGTGCCTCTGCGATAACATCTAAATTACAGTAGCCTCCAACTTCCTTGAATTGAGTTTTTGTACTTGGTGTCCCTGTGCATAGTCTTTACACGCCACAGCAGGCATTAGGGGCATGCATGATAGTGTTTGTGCAACACTCGCAATATTGCTCATTATCAACATTTCTGTGATCATTATTATTTTGGCAAGTATAGCACAAAATAGGCGATGATTTGTGCTAAAAATCTAAGATGGCATACTCCACTGCAGATAATTGAGATCTAATTAACAGGGATTTATGTAATAAGCCAATACCAGCATATTTAGCACTTTAGAATGAATATTAAGTACTAAGTCGACGACCATAAAGAAACAATGCATAATATTACGAGAGGGATATCAGACGTGTCAACGCCAGACCCTGATATTTAACGAAATAAATCGATTTCAATGAACGCCATCTATCATGGGATGATTCGTCTCGTCAAGTGGTTATTGAACTGAAAGAAAATCATCTCTCTCCAGCTGAATCTGATAGAAATGCATTTACTGCTGTTTACAGGTCTGAATAATTGAATCACTTTCAAATAATATTTCTCAAAAGCACGCGTGAGTTCTGACACAGAAACTAATGAGTATTTAGAAATATGTTGACGTGAAAATAAATTTGCACGTAAATTACGTTCGGTAGGGGTCCTGCTGAATTGCCTCGTGTTGTTGGATATTGTGCACACGTGCATGGAGGTGCAAATATCATATGCATGCAGTGCAAGTGCAATAATTAGTACAATTGTATTATTCATCCGCTCGCAAACTCACAGAGTTACAACACTGAACAAATAGGCCTACATGTACACTTTCCAGAAACCGGGAGATTTATCTATTGACAACTGATGCGACTGCTAATCACAACACATTACTCTGGTTTTCATTCAGGCAGTGAGCAATTGGGAAATGACAAGATCGGTATATCGTAGTGTATGTAAGTCCATGGGTATACATTGCAACAACAGGGCTCCTGTGCTTGTCTCTCAAAGTTACATGGAAAAAACACGCGTGCATTATCTGTATTGCCTATTTAAAGACACTATTTAACATATTATTGTAGAAGCCCCATTAAAAACAAAACTGTCAAACTTTAATGTCTGACTTCTACGGTATAGTTGGAATGGACATATCAACAGAACACATAATTTAGACAGTTATGCTGCAATTAGGGAACTACAGGTGTATGTCAATATTGGCACATGAATTGTGAAACTAGGGGGGGGGGCTGGAATGGTTGATCATTGATTTTCACTTTTTTAGCACTTAATGATCTTTTTGAATTAAAATTTTCTCAGGGCATCATTTTTTAGACCTTACCAGAGACACTGGTAGCTTGGGGAATCATTTAGCTCAGACTTTTTTTAAACTGGAAACGTTGTTACACGATGCCTTTAAGACGACAGACGACTATGAGAGGGAGAAATGTGGCTATCAGTTTCATTTATTAACACAACGTCCAATCGCATTTATCGTGACGTGTACCAGATGGTCTGCTCATTGTCCACGTCCCTTTCCCATCAAACGGAAAACGTTTTTGACAAATGATTCACATCAAAGTTTTTGATATGAAGTGGGAATGAAATCCGAAATACGTCGTAGTCGTGTGAATGGCTTTCTTCCTGCAAGAATGATGGGAGACCCATTGGCGACGCAGTCTCAGACTTTTTTCCGCCTCAAAAATCTGACCGATCCATTTTCCCTGACCCCAATTTTGAAATTGACTTTTTCAAAAGTCGCTCGTGTGTATCGTAGTTTCATGAGCCTTTCTCCTATTTACGCCTTTGGTACAGAAACTAATAATAACCCAACCCCGATATAATTATTGTAGGCCTACTGAAATAACATTGCCACAATTAAATTGCGTGAAACTTGTAGCATGGGAATAACAGAATGGCGAGGGATTATTATTTCGATTTTTGAAACGGAAAACATCTCCTCCTCCTTCCCCTCTTGCTCCTCTTCTCCTTCTCCTTGACCTTCTCCTTCTCCTTCTCCTTCTTCTTCTTCTTCTCCTTCTTCTCCTTCTCCTTCTTCTCCTCCTCCTCCTTCTCTCTCTCTCCTCCTCCTTCTCTCACTTCTCTCCTCTTCTTCTTCTTCTTCTTCTTCTTCGTCTTCTTCTTCTCCCCTCTTTATCTTCTCTTCCTCCTCTGCGGATTTAAATGATTATAAATCTATTCAGGGAGTTACTGCAAGAAAATCTTCTGTTCGAACAATGGACATGACAATTTCTTTAAGACGATGCTCATATCGGTTTGTTAATGTACTTCAGAAAGTTTTCATTCCATCAGCTGCACTGAGGTGGAGAGTAGAATTTAACCGTGAACGAAAAGAAGGGAAAGGAAAATGACCAAAAAGAAAGCGAGAACTGACTGAAGAACCTTCAACGTTTACTCCAAAAATGACAAGATATTTATCTGCAACCAAAAGCTGTAAAGCATCAAATCTGTAAGATTTATAGCATGACAACTTCATTGTGTCTACATTTGGCGTTTTGGTACCAACTCACACAAAACATGACAAATTCAGATTGTAAATCAAGAAGTGAGGTAGGCAGCATTATGTTTTGTTGTTTATTTGGTTTAGTTTCTTTGTTAGTTCGTGTGTCCCTTTATCCATGTTCTCAACTAACAAAAGCCACTCGTTATCCACCAAAATTGGGGTTGTTGCCTTGTTATGCTAAAATTATTACGCAAAATGCGTCACTACAATGCAAATTAGCCGAGCGTGACCGACTTAATGAGAACATATGATTATTGACCACCCCTCTGCCATGGACCCCATCTGCTCCTCGGAATTACAATCCGGGCCTAATCATGTTCGTCGGGCTTGTCGTTTCAAAAGATTTTAGCAGAAAAAAGGGTTCGCCTTAATTGCCTTGTAGACTGCTACTATTATGTTGGCCTACCCTAATCACAAAGCACTCTGGATTACAGTTCGCTTCGCTCTAGGATTTGGGATCACTACTCACTAGTCAGTGATTGGAGTAAGGTACTGGGCTTGTGCTCAACAAAGGAAAATATGCTACGAACTTGACTAATTTACTGGAGACGTGTTTATTTCGCAGTAGGCCTACTATTACGCTGTACTGTTCTTCAAAAGGTGTTCAGCTACAAGGGCATCATAATCCGTTGTCGGCGCGATAAGCCAAGGCAAAAGACTCGGTAAATAAATAACGGACGGAGGATACGAGAGATTTCTGTTAGTATAAGAAGTAGGAGGTCTTTGAGGAGGGGGAACAAGCAAGGGCATTGGTAACAAAACACACGTTATTACAATAATTACAGCTGGGCTGTCGGGTACTTTTTGCCATTATGCAACGCGAATGTTGTATCACCTTACATACTTGGATATAAGAAGACCGGGTTGAAAACATGTAGGCCTATAATGGTTGGAACGTACATGATGCACCAATTAATAATAAAAAAAAATATACAAGCACCAATATTCTGTAGTGTTTGAAGGTTCATAATTCGTTTATAACATGATTTATCACAGTACTACTATATTAGTGGTAGTACTAGTAGTTGAAGTACTAGAAGTAAAAGAAGTAGAAGTATAAAAACAGTATTGAGAAGTACACTGTAGTAATAGTAGTAGTAGTAGTAGTAGTAGAAGTAGTAACAGCAGTAGTAGTAGTAGCAGCAGTAGTAGCAGTAGTAGTAGTAGTAGTGGTAATAGTAGTAGTAGCAATAGCAGCAGTAGTAGCAGTAGTAGTAGTAGTAGTAGTAGTAGTAGTAGTAGTAGTAGAAGACGACTGAGTAGTCTTATTTCCATATTATTACAGTATTCTTAAAGATCCAAATTGCAAAGTCAACTTTTACAGATTAAAGGGACCGTAAAGTCGCAAGTCGTGGGCGTTTGGACCTGGCCCGACTCGGGTAATATTCGGGAATGCCCGTATACTTTTGGAAAACGAGCGCGCACGAATTGTGTGCAATTCCCTATGCAGCACGTATTCACCCGAACAAAGGCGAACTAAGCCCATCTGACCCTCATCGGCAAATCTGTTCGCAGCTCCACGATTGTTGTTACTCACCACTGAACTCTACACTACGTAGCATAGAGTTCAGTGTTACGCATTGCCTTGCTATAGGAGCAAGCGTAAGGTAAATAAAAGTACATGGATTACGAGCGGCGCGTCCCTTTAAAAGGAAAAGTCATGAGAGTTAAGTGTGTCTTATCTGACTCGTCGCCAGTGCAAGTCTCGATTCATTTTTGTCATAAATCCAGCCAGTGTAAAGGTGTTTGAATATTACTTTCTTGTATAGGTGTGAAACGAAACTTCGTCGCTAAGTGACTTGATCATAAACCGTGAAATGACTAATTAAAGTTCAAGAATTTGAAATCATCTATCTGACCATGGATAGTTTGTTGTAAGTCCGTGGATATAGTCAGCAACACACCACCGTCCGTCGAAAGCACGAAACATGGGACCCTAAAATATAGGTCTACCAATTAAAGATTGTGTCAGGGATGTGCAAGTCCATTACTTCCCTTCATTATCAATACCAAACGGTAGTTTAGTACTTACAAATGGTGTGTTGAAAGTCTAAGATCCATACGTCATGAATTTGTTTTATGAGAAAAACTAATAACGACATGTTACCAGAATATTCTTCTTTCTGTGAGTTTCAATTTTGCTCAAACTGCGAATCGCGGTTACTGTGCACCGTAGCCAGACCAGCGCAGCCCTCTGATTGGTTAACGGCTATCCCCTGCGCGACCTTTGGCTAACGGCTGATCGGACAATTTTGGAACGGCACGTGCACGTTTGACGTCGCGGATTTTTTGAATTTGGTCCTGAGCAATTGGAAAAAGGATGAAGTTTAACCGTCCAGATTTTCACCAAAACTCAATATTTTATCCCAAGTCTCTATGAGAGGTGTTTATTTATATTAATCTTCACATTGGATATGATTTCAGCTGATTTCATTCATTTAGATGTTTTTTGACGTGCAAATCAATGACACAATCTTTAAACCGAATCCGAATCGTTCAATGACCATGATGACCCCCTTTGTGGGCAGAATGCCAGCACTAACACAACAGTGGTGATGTCGGGCGTAAGTCAGGGAGTAGGAGTGTACATCCCGGGGATGGGGTATACATCCCTGAGGGTAGGGGTATACATCCCCTCACATCGGGGGAGAATGTGGCGCTAACGAACATCCCCACATTTCAAGCGAAATTTTGTAAAATAAAGATGTTTCTTATATTATCTTTTGTCAAAAATAAACAACAAACAAACACTTCTGGATTTAATAACCAGATAGATTGATAAGACTTTACACCGAAATGGGTTTTTTGTTTTGTTTTTCCGGGGAGTACATTTTACAACCATGTGTGTTCGAGCGAAAATTGTGTGTGCCTGGCTGTTCAGAGTCACTATTCTGGTAAATCATAGATCCTATTACATGTAGGATCCATGGGTAAATTAAACGAATACTACTATAAATGTAAGCAGACGAGTATGTGCACACAGCTGAAGCAGGTGGAGCTAGAAATAACCCAAACTCGATGCCCCGAATAGTCAATTATGTGAAGCGTAATTACATTTACGTCATTTGCATAAGCTAAGTCCCGTGAAGTCAAGAGGATGAATATTGAGGAAGAAATGGGATTAAATAAGATTAAAATCATCGTTTAGTTGCCAATAAAACATTAACCAAACTTGACATGGAAGATAATGACGCAAACATTTCACTGCTTCCACACTACTTCGTGCTCTTGGGCAAAATTAACTAACCATCCCATGGTATGACTTATCCATGAAAGTAGTTTAGAACCCCAATCGCGCTTAAAGGTAAATGACATATTTGGGATAGTCCTCAACTTGGGCTGAAACTACTCTAGAATCAAGTAAACTATGCAGGGATTCTCCTGTGAAAATCTTGTAGTCAAACGTTGACTCATTCTAAAATAAACAATGTCAACATCACTCGTAGCACGGAAACCTGCTGTGTCGCTCTCTATGGGGCTTATTTTTATCGTCCCCGGAAAAAAATAAGATACACCTATTCTCCTTAAGTAAACAAATTACAGACAAATCCTCCCAGGTGGGAGATCCACTCCTCCTAGTGTATAGTTGGTCTATATTTCAACTCATTTGGTTCTTGAGGCATTTTCAAGTGTTCCCAATCATGTCACTAACCTTTAATGTGCTTGGTTTAGATTTTTGGCATTCTTGTGATTCTGTTATGTCTGGAGTCACGAAAGTTTGATTTGTATTTCGATAATTTGGTTTAATTAATTGTAGTACACATTTATAATGTAACGCCTGGCAACCCAATAGACTGATGTGATCAGAAAGGTGGTTGAGGTCAAACCGTCAAAGTCGCCATTTGACGTTTGTCGCTTGGATACAAAACACTTAGATCATTCCTTTCCGATTAATGTGTGCTGTAATGTTACAAAGGGAATTGTGAGGATCAAAAAGTTACTCGCCGTGATAGTTATGACGTAGCAATGATGCTTTATGTCGTTGAAATCAAGGACTCAAGATAAAGGTGATATCGCAAGTGGGTATTCCAATGCATTGTATTCGCATCCGTTCATCAAATTCAGGTGTAGTAACGCATCACAGATTATCGTATAATGCAGTAGAATTGAAGTGATAATGTTTGATGCAGTCTTTTCATTGCCACAGAGAGGTATTAATCTGTTTGATCAAAACATCTTCTACGAGCATTAATTCAACCGATTCCGATGACTGTTCAGAAGGAGATGTGCGTGAAGTGGTCCATAGTCATAACGTCAGAACAGAAACTCGTTCACAATCGCGACGAGAACCGTTTTGTCCCGCTTTCTCACATCCATAACAATAGCGATTCCTTTATCCGCTAGGACAGCCATAAAGGGACAAGGCACAATGCCTGATCCGAAAGGCGTAAATAAAAGAATCGCTAAGACCGTCTATGGAAGCAGATCGATACTGTCCAATAGGTCTTTGTTTGGGACTATCTTCTGGTAGGTCGTTCTGATGCCTTTGTATCTTGGTCCGCCAGACCCGTTAACACCCCAAACAAGTCAATAAGTGGTTGCAATGGGATTCTTGTGCCCACTTGTTCTATTGTTACGCAAATCAGGCGAGTGCGAACGATCCCTTCTATCCTTGAAGAGGCACAGCAGGGCTCTCGGAGGCCCACATATTACCATGCATAAACTTAGCAAGTTTGTGTCTTTATTTTCTTATGTCATATAGAAACACCACATATCAAGCAGAGTGCAGACATTTGACACAATATTGCTATTACTCACGAATTATTGTTCACAAATGAAAGCAGTGCGTTCAATGGTATAAAATGCTACATTTTAGCAGGGAGTTCTATAACAACTCCTTGATTTTATTAGAGTACTTTGTTAGTATGCAATGCATGCGTAATTAGAATGAAATTTTGTCTGCCAATTTTCTTTTACTTGTGTACAGTTTCGTGTTCAGTCGAAAAAATTAATAAATTCCTAAGGTCTGCAACTCACAATATTTTAAGTGAATGACTTTCCCATCAACATAAATAATGCTGAACAAATTCATTAAATTACCGTATAAAGAGAGAGCACATAAAATACAGCCCCTGAAATGCAACCTTTCTACGGCTGCATGGCCCCATGCCTCGCTCGACTCACGACTGGTCGATTGGGTAAATATATTAAAAGCGCGTTTACTGTACCGTGTGGCTTATTGTGACCCAATAATTATACACTCTACGTCGTAAATTTTGTTTGGATTAAATGTGAGAATGTTATCCAAGTTGATGAGCCTGAAACACCTTGAAATTACACTATACGCCCTATATCATTTCATACTCGGGGCATGGGCAAATGCCCTATTTCCTGGCCGTGCATCCATGGTCATCCTCCCATTGTCCACGATTGATTTTACCCACATACATGACATACCAAAGATGCCATATTTCTTCATTGATCCTGTGTCGACGTTCTTACCACCAACTTTTACCTTTGTGATTACTCAGCCCGGAATTTTTTACGCGGAGTAGGCCTATATGATGCGCCCGTAGCGCATTTGCAATGTTTATATTATCATCTGCTACATTTACTCGACTATTTGATAGTGTGTATGACAACTGAACTCACCTCATCACAGCACACTCTTTATGCAATTCGATTCCATTTGGATTCCCGATAATCAAAATTTCGTATAGGCCTATAGATGTAGGCCCTAACATGCCTAAATAAAATACAAAATACAAACTATACAATCTTTCAACCGTTTCGCTAAACATCAGCTAATCAAAGAATCGTTACTGTTAATGAACGTGCCTGGGCAGGTATCACTGTCTACAGTAGGTCCATGCTACAGACAGAGTCCACAACAATGAAGAAAACGTGACCATTACAGTGGTGAAAAGCGATTACCGAGATCGACATCTTGGTTTTCTTCTAAATCAAAAGTTTTAATCAAGACGAGCTAGCTCAAAAACGTGTGTGTATTTTCACGCACGGGTTGAACATCAACATCACAGCTAAAATCATTCAGTAAATTGGCCGTTGAAATGCATACAGTCCTCCATTTAATTCAAATAACCCTTTCACTCACACACCTAGAACATGACATGCAATATGTAGGCAGGTTTACACAAGCTGACGGATGTTCATTCTCAACAGGTTCATTCATATATGTTCCCACGCCACCCCTCCCCCCTCTCCCTCCACGTGGGGTTAAAGACACTATATAACACTGTGGAAGACCCGTTTAAAAATTGTCGAACTTTGCTATCTGACATATCTGACAGTGTTTGAATGTAATTGAATGGACAAATAAACACCCTAGAACACAACAGTTTGGACAGTTATGGTGTTACCTGTACAATATGTGCAGATACAAATTGGCACATTAATTTTATATCGGGCGATAGGAAATTCTGCCCAACACCAGCAGTCTATGAGAAAAGCTGATGTCTCTCAATGAATTTTCCTTTTTTTAAGCACTTAATGACTTTTTTACACTGCAGTTTTCGCAGGCTTCATTTTAGAACTGTATCAAGAAGACACTAGTTAGCAGGGAATCAATAGCTGCTCAGATTTTGTTAAACTGAAACATTGCTTATACAGTGCCTTTAACTCCGTCGGCCTTCCCAGCTATGTAAATGTATGTATCTTTACATACAGTATACGTTTATCTCCATCAAAGCTCTCTAATCATTGACCACAACAGACATAAATACATGAGTACATCTTACTGTACATACACACATAGACATGAATAGTGCTAGTAACATTTATGTTGTTTTTCTGTTTCAGTTTTGACAGTAATGCCTCGGCTCGACCAATATCTGCATATGAAAAATAGTAATGGTAATGGTATCGTAACCATTGTAAGCGTGGCACTGGCACCATCTCTATCAGTATCTGTGTGGAAACAAGTTCAAAGTCCGACGGACTCCGAGCATGTACTGTAGCTCCATGGTCCGAGACGAGTCACGACAATGATTGAAAAATTTGAAATACCATAATTTTCCCAGGTTTGGTAAAACAAATGGGAAAGGGGGGGGGTGGCAAATACTACCATAATTTCAATTTGAATATAAATTCGGGGTAAGGAGACACGCACCGGTCTCTCTTACCCTAGTATTTACGGTATTTTGAAACGTTCCAGCTCCAACGATCGCCCGTATCTCATTTCGTAAATAACGTATCATGTTCACCAAAAGGAACACGTCTTTCTAGTTAAGTCCGGTGTCGGTTTCAGACTATAATTTCAAGCTAGCTGGGAGATCGAAGACGTGTGGTTGATGTACATGATAACCCACGATCATTGCGGTGTCGTACAGGAGGAATCAGCCTTGCCAGTTAGACCTGCAACACTTCACCATGTAACGTTCGACTATTAAAGGCATGCACGGAATGTCATTTGCACCTCTCCTGCAGCACAGCAAAATATCACTCATGCCCTTATATATTGATGAACTTAGGACATGTTTGTGAAATCTGAAGAAAGATCAGATATTATCTAGAATTTGACAAATGTACCACAGCGTCACGGTAAGTTGGACCGTTGTAGGTCCATGGTTAGACTCTATGTGAAACTCACAGAAATAAGTCACTACCTAACATTTTTGCAGTATATTTTTAATGTATGAATAATAATCTGCGCGAGACTTATGCGTACAATTTGTTATGATCATGAATGCACATGATAC
>JZLH01S0610025.1:3027-21039 GCA_001188425.1 Eucidaris tribuloides | reverse complement strand
CTCTACATTTTCTGAAAAAAAAACTGACTACAATGATATCTCTAAAAAATTTCAGAAGGTATACCTTTAAAATATGTATTAAGCATGCCTAGAATCGCGTCTTTTCAATGCGTATATTTTCAAAAAGTTCCTACCATGGACGGGGGTATCCCCCTCCCACACCCTCCCCCGCCCTCCGCCGTTCGGTCGCTACGCTCACTCGTATGTTTCCGTCAAGCTCCTAGTAGCCCCCCTAAACTTTCTGCTCTACATACATACATACATACATACATACATACATATGATTTGTATTGCCCCAAATTGGCTCAGTAGAGTGCTCAAAGCGTCAATTTCATAACTGAAAAATAAGTGCCCCCTCTGACCCCCCCCCCCGTTAAATGAAAAATAACTGAAAAAATGGCCCGCTCGGTCGCTTCGCTCCCTCGCCGAAGAACTCATACAGTCACATTAATGTGCCCCCATCGAGATTTTGCCCCTCCAAAACTAAAAGTGTTCCGGCGCGCCTGCTGACGAAAATGCTGCAACACAGCAATGTATGGTGGAAGACTGCATGGACAGGTCTCTCAATGATTTTCACTTTTTTGGAAGCACATACTGATCGTTTTGAACTGCAGTTTTTTTTCAGGGCTTCATTTTCAGACCTTATCACATACACTACTGGTAGCATGGGGAATCATGTATAATTATATAGCTCAGATTGTTTAAACTGGAAATTTTGTTAAACGATGCCTTCAATGAAATAAAAGAAAATGTTATAATTTTACGAGATAAGAAATGGAAAAAAGTAGCGTCAAAGAAGTACGTTTGAGAGTGTAATATATCCCGAGTTACGCTAATGACATTCCGAATTCTGGCATGGACTGTCTGGTTAACTATTGCTTCTCCTCCCTTCTCCCCTTCTCTCACTATCTCTTTTTTCTTCTTTCTTTGTTTCTTAAAGGCAAAGAATCTCATTTGCACCCTTTCCAGATCACAGCAAGACATCACTCGTGCCCTTAGACTACATCAATGAAATCTGAGGATCAGTAATTACCTAGAACTTGACAAAAATGCACCAAAAAGTAACGGTCAGGTACACCATTGTAGGTCCACGAGACTCCATGCAAAACTTACTGAACTACATCAGTTCAGTAATACTATTTTAATAATTATGTATTGGTCTATGAATAATAATCTGCATCAGACTTATGCATGAAAATTGTCATGTTCAGGAATGCATTTATGGTACACATTTATAAATTGTAAATAAATGTCAAGTTATCATACATGATGAACACGTGCAATGTAAGGGTCTAAAAGAAGACTAGCAGACTACTCGGAGTTTTGTCTCTAATAGACAGTAATGGGTCACCAGTCACTTTTGTCAGCCTTAAGGAATCAGAATGTGGACAAGAAGTACATCAATATCATCAAAGCCATCTACAAAGAACCAACAGCTAGCAAGAATTCATTTTGATGACTTCATCACGGGCCAATTTCAAATTCTGAACGGTGTCCGACAAGGTGATCCTATATCACCTAAACTATTCACATTAGCTCTGGAAGAGGTGTTCAGGAATGTGGACTGGCCAGAAAAAGGAATCTTGGTGGATGGGGAACGTCTAACAAATCTTTGATTTGCTTACGATATTCTTATTCTTAGCCACACCCCAGAAGAACTCCAAGAAATTGATTCAGCAGGTAGCAACAGAAAGTAGGAATGTCGGACTAAACATGAACGTGGAGAAAACGAAAGTCATGGCAAACAACAACAACCACAACTTCAAGATACGGTGCTAGGAAAAGACTTCGGAATTGTCAATCACTACATCTATCTAGGGAAGAAGATTACCTTTAACACTGAAACAGAGGAAATCAAAAGAACAAAACAGCTATAAGTTGGGTGAAGTTTGGATCACTGGGCTATATCTTCTGTGACACCAATCTATTCTAATCTCTCTGATAAAGACAGTTGTTCAATCAATGCATTATACAGGTCCTCTCGTATTGGGCTGAAACATGGACAATAACCAAACGCCTGGAAAAGAGACTGAGGGTGTCTGAAAGAGCTATGGAAAGGACCATGCTAGGTATTACCAAGAAAGACAGAACGTCAAATAATGAGCTAAGATCGAAAATAGGGGTGCAAGACATTATCACTACCAAAAGAAATGGAGGTTGGCAGGACACCTAGCCAGGAGGTGTGACAACAGATGGACAAACAAAGTAACAAACTGGACACCAAGAAATTACACAAGAAGTAGAGAGAGACAGAGTAGGAGATGGAGAGACGGCCTAACTACTCACTGTGGCATTGCATGGCAGATATTAGCACAGGACGGAGTGAAGCGGAACATTGGTGAAGATGCCTTCCTCCTGCAGTGGAGCGAAATAGGCTGAAGGCAAGGCAAGACAATAATTTAAATCAATGTCTGACAGTTACTGTAATTCCACTAAAACTGAGTTTCTAGCACCTATACTTTAGTAAAGGCTCTGAGATGGTATTTTCTAATCAGTATATCTACGCAATGTTGATTTTAAGTGACATAGAGGTGGTCTGTTGACTAGCACTAGAAATAGTTTTCCATGATAGTTTAGTGCAAATAAAATCAGTGAATAAAAATATCAGTGAAAAACGTGTGATCTGTCCCCCCAAAAAGGTGGGGGGGGGGAAGGGTGGTGTACACCTCGCATCCACCCTAGATCCATAGCTGACATCAATTTCTAAAAATATAATCTAAGTATAAATATATGCAAAAAGTTTATCACAAAAACACAATACTACTACTTCTATAACTACCACTACTATACTTCTACAGTGTGTCTCAAAAATAATTGTGCAAGTCAAAAGCGCCCTCTTTGGTAATGAGTAGTACATATTTGTGACGTGATGCTTACATTACTATCAAGGGCATAGTCTTAGCTTTCACATGCCGTTTGTTCTGTTCAGTTTGCTTGTTTTAATCATGAGATGTGTTCAGTTAAAAACGAAAAGGTAAAAGTCACAAATGCGCCACTTTACTACAGTTAACAATAGCATCAGGCCCTCTTTCCGTAAAAGTGACACAATTGCGATTCCACCGTTTTGTTGTTTACAAGATATCTAGAGATTAAAACAAGCAAATTGAACAGAACAAACAGCATTTGAAAGCTAAGACTTTGCCCTTGATGTTGACGTAAACATGTGTCACAGCAATATTTTTTAACTATCAAAGAGGGCGCTTTTCACTTGAACAAATTTTTGAGACGTGCTGTAAGCAATAAAAGGGTGGAATCACAATTGTGTCACTTTAACAAGTAACTGTAGTAAAAGTGGCACAATTGTGATTTTACCCTTTCCTAGTATCTCAAGATTAAGACAAGCAAATTAAACAAAACTAACGGTATTTGAAAGCTAAGATTATGCTTTTGACGTTGATGTAAGCAACACGTCACAAGAGTATTTTCTAATTGTCAAAGAGGGCGGTTTTCATTTGCACAATTTTTTTTGAGACACACTGTACTACTACGTATACAACTACTATACCATGTAGAAAGAATTTCTCTCCCAGCGACCTAAAGAAATAACAATTTGAGCATGTACCCAAAGGCAGGAATTACATCCCTGCTTCATATTATGTGTGGGAACCACATTGCGGGTTGCACGTGACAATATTAGTTTCTTTCGTTGCGGTAAAATTGAAACTGAAAGATCAAACTTCCTGATTAAACCGAAGCAATTATCTATGTGACCAGGAAATAAAACTGAAACCTTTGAGACACGCAATTGCATCAGAGTTACAAAGTGAAAACTGTCTCAAATTCACCTCCACGTAAATTGGATTGGGTGTGTTTGTCTGTTGAAGGGCAGCTGCATGATTGTGAGAAATTGGAAATGCCTCACGAACAAAGTATTCAGAAACATAACAAGAGAGTCTTAAATGGTCACTCTTAAAAAAATTCTTGCCAAATTTCAAGTGATTGAGTGACATTTGGGGTGGTTTTGACGACAAAGTCTCATCCACTCTCAAGTCGATGATTTTATTTACTGGCACACTTTACTTGTAAGCAGGAAGAACATAGAGACCAGAAACAAAATGTCGAGGCAATTATCATTTTAATGATTTATTACTCTCACACGGTACTTGGAAGCGGGAAGTACACTGTAACATATCGACCAGAAACTGAAAGTTGTTCAATTTGATGATTTATTAGTAGCACACAATACTTTGAACCGGGAAGTAACATATCGGCCAGAAACTAAATGTCGGAGTAATTATCATTTTGATGATTTATTAGTAGCACACAATACTTGTAAGCAGGAATAATAGACAAGAAACTGAAGTTGTATTTAAGAGGTTTTTACAACTTATATCATTATGTTAACTACCAATTTACACATTTCTCGATGCCTGGTGTGTGGTATAAAACTGACAGCTCTGTTCATTTTTCTCTCACTTGATTTATGGCACGGCACAAGATAAGTGTTACAAACAAACAGGAATGTATACAATATAATCCTGAATCTCTGCAGCCTCATCCACTGAAGTGAGTAAATGCTGTTTTCCTTTGGAAACTCATGGAAAAGTATGAATTCATTGGTCAATCTTTATCGATCATTCAAACTGTTTGTGATAAATGTGATAAAACCTCTTACAGGTGCTATCAAGATAACTTATTTCAATTTTGATTTCAGAATGGAGAATGGTGAACGTCCCTATATGGATGTCTACACATCGGCCAGACAAGTCGTCATCCTGTTGTGTACAATGAGTATCGTTTCTTCTGTGTTCATCTTCAAGATTGAGGCCAGATCAGAATCAGAGGGATGTACCTTCAATAATACCAGCTCCGGCATGATGGCAAACTGCTCCAGGCTCAATCTCACCTTAGTGCCCCAGGACCTTCCTGATAATGTCACCATACTTTACCTGTCCATCAACAAGCTGACCCGGCTGACCAACAATTCATTTCAGATGCTACAAGATCTTGAAGAATTCAATGCACAGCACAACCACATCTCATCCATAGAAAGTGCAACATTCTGGCCTGTCAGGAGGTTGAGTATTTTAATATTAGGGCAGAATTTCTTCACATCCCTCCCACCATCTTTATTTTGGTATAGCCCTTTTCTCTCCAAGGTGATGCTTGCATACAATAATCTCTTTGAAATTCCTCACACAGCCTTGAAAAATCTCACCCAGATCAAAGAGGTTGATATGCAGGGCAATTTGATACAACATGTCCGTTTTGTGGGTTTCGCAAGATTAGAACACCCAATAGAAATTAACTTGAGGTGCAATAGAATCACTCATATCCAACAGCAAGATTTTTGTCCATTACAAAACAGTAACATCAGCAAACTGAATATAGCAGAAAATCCGCTCAAGTCTTTACCTGAGGCAGTTTTTTCATGTCTAACAAGTGTGGGAACATTCTTTCTTGGTGGTAATACCCTACCTGCCTTTAGCATACAGCCGTTCATTGGCATGACTCAGATCAGTGAATTGAATGTTATCGATTCAAATATTCAAGAGATTCTGCCATTCATTGTATCAAACAGCAGTCATCAAACTATTCCCACAATTATAAATTTGAGCCTCGAGGACAAATTTTTAACCACAATACCACCTTATGCATTTGTGGGATTCGAACAATTACAAAGACTAGATTACTTATAATGATCTTGCAAATATTTCACATGAATCTTTCTGTGCTTTAAATACCCTGACATATCTGGATCTATCACATAACAAACTTGCCCATCTACAAAAGAGGGCATTTGCCTGTATGCCAAAACTTGAGGCATTAAAGTTGTCTGGAAATGAACTGACCACCTTAATGTCTTTTTCATTTGATGATATGCCATCAATTCTATCCATCGATTTGTCCAAGAACCGATTACAGGAAACGGCCACTGGACTCTGGACCATTCCAACTCTTTTATCTCTAAATATTTCAAACAATCTGTTCAAGTGGATTGACAGGGGATTGTTTACTGGTTTAGGCAATGTAACATCTCTGGATATATCAGAAAATCACATTACTTACTACATCAGCGATGCATTTACTGATCTCATCAACTTAAAAGAATTGAACCTTAGTCACGAAGAATCACAGTATCTGAATATCGCGTTCAGTCCTTTGACAAACCTACAAGTATTACATCTATCATACTCAAAAGTCAAAAAAAGTTCAAAAGATCCGTTCAATAATACAAAGTCCCTTAGAGAACTGTACATGGAGTACACAAAGTTAACAGACAGAGACGTATTTGATCAAGAACAGAACATATCACTTTTCTCAGGTCTCCAGACTCTCAATGTACTCAATTTAAATGGAAACAAGCTGAAGCAAATGGACCCAAGGGTATTTAGTTGCTTACCCAAACTTCAGACTCTGAACCTGTCAACTGCTCAGATTTTTAGCCTCAAATCTGGAATTTTTGTTGATCTCCATTCACTTAAAATACTTCATCTCGAAAACAACCAACTGCGAAGCATAGAGAATATGCTTTTTGCAGGAGTCACAAAATTAGTTGAATTGTATCTTGCTGGAAACCGAATCTGTACTATATCTTCTAGAACAGACTTACCAACTCAAAATGCATTGAAAATTGACATAACTAGAAATCCCCTGACATGCAACTGTGACTTAGCTTGGTTTCGAAACCAGTTGGAAGCTAGCAACATAAACCTCTGGAATCCAAACCAAACACTCTGTTCTGAAACATCCATCAAGAAATTCATCAATAAACCTATTTTATCCTTTAATCCTGATCATATCTGTGGACCAAATATCGGATTAATTACCGGAATTCTTTTTTCGGTTATCATAATTGGAGTTCTCGGTGCCATTGCGTATTATAAACGTTGGTTGCTGAAATACAAATTCTTTCTGCTCAAGCTTGCCGTCTTTGGCTACATAGAGGTTGAAGAAGATCCGAATGCTCAGGACTACGAGTACCAGCTGAATGTCATGTTCCACGACGATGACAAATGGTGGGTCAACGAAATCTTGAGACCAGCAGTAGAGGAGAGGTTGGTGAACTTGGACAACATAGTGTACGGTGATGACGATCTCATCCTTGGCATGATTTACATCGAAGCGATCCTCTATGTCATTGAGAACAGCTACAAAACAGTCCTGTTGCTAAGTAACCAGTCTCGTCATGGTCGCTGGTTCATGGCAAAGCTTCGCATGTCCCTGGAGCATGTCAATGACACCGGGACTGGACAAGGTTATCCTGGTATTCCTGGAAGATGTCCAAGACGACAATTTGCCGTATATAGCGCGCCTGTTTCTGAGTAAAAACAACCCTATATCTTGTGGACGGAGGACGAGGATGGGTCAAAACTTATTTTGGGAACGGTTTGTTAAAAGCATGAGAGCAAACCGTTTCATTAATGATGTCCTTCCTCTGTGAAGGTTCTTTGATTTGCAGAATAAGTGATAGAAATGTCTTGTTCAGTGCTCAGTAGTTGACTGAAGATGTGTTAAGGACAGTGATTTTCTACAATTGTGGAAAACACATAACAAACTTAAATGAAAATGGCCACTTGAAATGGAAACTTAGTTTTCAAATTTATCGAAAATCATGGAAAACCCTTGTGTTCTCCAAACATTTCCATTGTTGATACACTGCAAATTCGTTGTGTAAAGTTGTGGAAAAGTTGTGTACTATGTGAACCACACAACCCAGGAAAAAATGAGAAAAATTTGACGAAAAAAAAAGCAAAGAAACGGAAACAAAACAATGTACATAATACGTGCAATAAGATTTATGGAACTGTCACCTTTTCATCAGGAAAGATCAGTTTTTTAAACGGAAAAAAATCACTGTTCCTACATGTGGATTCTGGGAAAAGGAGTAGGTATAGTGTTCCCTTGTATTGAAGGAAAACCTGGGAACCATGAATTCCTGATTCCCAACTTCTGGTAACTGTCATGACACTGAAGGGTAAACACACAACTGAAAAGCATGCATAGTAGTGAGGCTGATACAGTCAAATAAATCAATTTAAAAAAGGGTTTGACAAATCCAACGTTCAAAGCATGTAGTGCAAAGTTACAATGATAAGAATTTCTAGTTTCTGGATGTTGATGTAAGCACTAAGCATCATGTCACAACAGTATTTCTAATTGCCAAAGAGGGCACTTTTTATTTGCACAATTTTGGAAGACATGCTGCAACACATCTCAAAGAAATTGTACAAGTAAAAAGCGCCCTCATGGACAGTTACAAAAAACTGCAGTGACACATACTTACGTCAACATCGGGGGCAAAGACTGAGCTTTCAAATGATGTTTGTTCTGTTCGATTTGCTTGTCATATCTGGAGATATGTTTAGTTAACAACAACAGGGTAAATCGAAATTGTGCACTTTATTGGAAAAAGGGCCTGATATTGACTGTAGTATAAGCGGCATGCAAAACAAACGGCATTTAAAAGCTGAGACTTTGCCCTTAACATCATGTCACAACAGTATATTCTAACTGCCAAAGAGGGCACTTTCCATTTGCACAATTTTTTGAGACACGCTGACTATGATTGTGTAAACACTTTATATACTCTGTAGACATAGATTATAGATTATTAGTAAATTATAATTATTAGTACTATTTAATCATTAGTACTATTTAAGTGCACGCACTTTACACAAATTATATCACACATCTTATAAGAAAACAAGGAAAATGTAAATTGAGAGAAAAACAATAATTTCAATTCTTCTTCAAGTTAAGAGAACAGAATTCCTGATTTCGAGTGCCAGATTATTTCAAAGTTCAGGAACTTCAACACTCATAATACTTATCACCCTTTAACAACACACTTCTACAGCAGGCTTCTGTCTAACATTGGTCATAGTGTATATGCAGTGATCACGTTTTTGGAGATACATGTAGGTAGAAGCAGAACAGTTTAAGATTTGTATACATATATATAATAACAGTTTGACTGTAAACAATTAGAACAATCTGTCGTCAGCACACATGAAATATATATACAAGCATTTATCATTACAATTGTTGCTATGACACATTAGCTGCATTGCCCTGTGCGGGTCACTGGTTTGAAACAAAATTACTTTTGATTTTAATGTACTAAGCTGTCTGGAAATCGAAAAGAATTGATTCCAATGATGTATTTAAATTGTCTGTAAATGCAAAAGCAACACAGTGTGTTATATGCCTCACAAAGTGGATAAAGAGAAGCAAATAAAATGGATATTTTCTGCCTATGTATCTTTTAAGGGTACACAATCCTATCATAACCCACACCTGTATGTTGCGGCACAAATTGGCTCCGCGTCACAAATTGTTGCCTGCGACAATTTGTGCCGTTGGGTTTTGCACAAATCGGCCCAAATTGTCACCAGCGACAATTTGTGTATGTCTGTATATGTGTATGTTTGTATCTGCATCTGTGTCTCTGCAGTATCTGTGTGTCACGTACGTGTCTGTCTGTGTATGTGTGTGTGTCGTGTTTGTGTGTGATGTATCCATGTTTGTGTCTATATCTGTGTGTGTCACGTCACTATGAGTGTCGGTGTTTGTGTGTCTGTGTTTGTGTGTATGTATGTGTGTCTGTGTGTGTCCACGTTTGTCTGTGTGTCTGTATGTGTCCGTGTTTGTGTTTCTGTATGTGTATATGTTTGTGTGTGTCTGTATGTATGTGTCTGTGTTTGTCTGTGTGTGTCTGTGTGTCTGTATATTATGCTTGTCTGTGTGTGTCTGTGTTTATCTGTATGTCTGTATGTGTCTGTTTGTGTGTCTGTATGGACATGTGTGTTTGTCAGTGAGTCTGTATGTGTCCGTGTTTGTGTGTCTGTATGGACATGTGTGTTTGTCAGTGTGTCTGTATGTGTCCGTGTTTGTGTGACTGAATGCGTATGTGTGTCTGTCTGTGTGCATCTGTTTGTGTCTGTATATGTAGGCCTATATATTTGTTTGTCTGAATGTGTATGTTTGTGTCTGTGTGTCTGTGTGTGTCTGAGCGTCTGCATATGTTTGTGTGTTTGTATGTGTCTGTATGTGTGTGTGTATTTGTATATGTATGTGTGTCTGTGTGTTTGTATATACACGTGTATGTTTGTGTGCATGTCTCATGTGTCTGTGTACTTTGTTCGTGTGTGTATGACTGTGTGTCTCTGTGTATGTGTGTGTCTGTATATGTCTCTGTGTGTGTGTGTCTCTCTGTGTATGTGTGCCTGTCTGTGTCATGTGTCTGTGGATATCTGTTTTCTGTTCGTTTATGTATCATGTATTTGTGTGTGTCTGATTGTGTGTATGTGTCTGTTTGTGTGTCTGTTTGTCTGTGTGTGTCTGTGTGTCCGTGTGTGTGTATGTGTGTGTGTGTGTGTGTGTGTGTGTGTGTGTGTGTGTCTGTGTGTCTTTGCATGTGTCTATGTGAGTTCAAAATGTTAAGTTTGTTAATGCTGTGTAATTTTATCACCAATTGTAATTCTGATTTCTAATACCGATAAGGCTCTGAGAGAAGTTCCAAACTTCTCAGAATTGTGTTTCACTGATTGTGCTAATTTATGAAAATTTAATCAGAATGACAAAAATTCACAGACACAGAGATCACACAAACAAACATGCAGACACATTCGCACAAACAGACACAAAGACATACAGATATACATAAACACAAACACACAACCATACACAGACACACGTACAACACACACAGACACACAGACACACAGACACGTAGATATAGACACACAGAAACATGCACGAATGTGCAAAGACATGCACATAGACTTATACAGACACAGAAACAGATCGACAACCACAGCCATACACATACACACCAACATACACACAGACAGATACAGACATACAGACAGACACACAAACAGACACACACACTCACATACAGACAAACACAGACATATACAGACACAAAATCAGACACATACAGACACACAGACACAGACACATACACACTCACAGACAACACAGACAACACAGACATACAGACACATACACACTCACATACAAACACAGACATATACAGACACAAAATCAGACACATATAGACACACACAGACATACAGACACACACTGACAGACACATAGACACATCACATACAGACACACAAACAAACACAGACATACACGGACACAGACATATACAGGCACAAACACAAACACACACACAGACGCACACACGCCATGTACACGTAAACCCATATAACCACAACTATAGGCCCACTACCAACACACAGACACACATAGACAAACACACACAAACAGACACATACACACAATCAGACACACACACAGACACGATGATAAACACACGAACAAACGGACACAAACACATGACACACAGACACTTGACACACTGCACACACAAACAGACACATAAACAGATATACACACTCAGAAAGACACAGACACATGAAACACGCTGACACACAGATACACATGCGAACAGATATACACACAGACACACACAGACACAGACACGTGACACATACATACAGAGACACACGCATATTTAGCGAGTGGCGACAATTTGTGCCGTTAGGTTTTGTTTTCATGGCACAAATTGTCGCCCATGGAGAAAAAAAAATGGAATTAGAAAGAGCGTCACAAATTGTCGCCGGCGACAATTTGTGCCGCAACAACTTTCGATGAAAAGCCCTGTCCGTAAAGGTAAATGACATGATTGGGGGTAGTCATCAACTTAAGCTGAACCTATTCTAGAATCAAGTAAACTGTACAAGGATTCTGCTGTGAAAATGTTGTAATCAAACGTTGGCTCATTCTAAAATAACTAATGTCAATATACCTCGTGGTAGGTAGACCTGTTGTGTAGCTCTCTATGGCTTAATTGTTGTATCTACCATGGCACCTTAAAATTACAATACTAGTATAGTCATGCTTGATTCTCCTTAAGTAAACAAATTAGAGACAAATCCTCCCAGCTGGGAGATCTGCTCCACCTGGTGTATAGTTGGTACACTCCTGCTCATAATTATGGAATATTTTGTTGATACTTAATTTCTTTTTCCTATATCGTCCAAAATTTTCAAGATAAGTGTTTATTTTACAAAAACGCAGTATGTGAAACAATTTTGGATTTCATGAGATGACTAAAGTAAAAACTAAAATACATTTGAGCGTAATAAAAATTTTATATTTATTTTTTTTTAAATCCACCAAAAATCATGAAAAAGTATTAGATTAAAGTAATTCAAAAAACAACACAGAAAATTGATAAATGTTGATCTAATGTCATTTATCACTAAATTAACATCAGAATAGTGTCTGTTACAAGTCTAATAACGCGCCTAACCACCACGTGACTCAACAACAATTACAACAACACCGCCATTTATAAACACAGGTTTTAGTTTTGAGTCGGACGCTACAAAATGCTCAAAATTCCTGAAATACTTAGATTATAATTGTTTCACCTGGGGCGAACAAATATTAATCCCAGACGTACCGTTCACGGAAAAATGGCAACTTCTAAAATGTTTTTAAAGTATTCCATAATTATGAGCATGAGTGTATATATTTCAACTCATTTGGTTCGAGGCATTTTCAAGTGTTCCCAATCATGTCACTAACCTTTGATATAACTTTGTTTTAATTTGAGATGGGATGACTATGTCTCTTAATTCAAGCTTAACTCAAGTATCTATTTTGCATATAACATAAAACATCAGAATAACAATGTATACATCATAGAATGATAAATTTATCTTATATTACATAACGTGAAACTGACAATAACTCACAATTTGATTATCGGAAAACGGATCATTGCATTACACAGTCATGATCAGCTTACCTTCATTTATATAAGACAAAAATAAACAGTATAAAGATTCAACTATATGCAGAGGAGTTAGCGTCATACGCAAAGCTTAAGACTGGCATCTGACCAAAAACAACATCAACCATGATGTACGTACACAATGGCTTTTGTATTATGCAAAACATTGTGTACAAGGTCTTATACAAAATTTCTTGTCTAATGTAATATTGCAAAACTACTGGATACAGATACTTAAGATAGTGCAATTTACATGAGTAAGGTGCTACCACGAAAGGGAGAAAGGAAAGGAGAAAGAAACTGAAAAGAAAAAGAAGAAGAAGAAGAAGAAAAAAAAAGCCCTATATAGCTCGCATCATCAGAGATTAACTTGGTAGTGAATTAAGAGATCGACTTGAATTTTAAAGTGCAGGGACATGGGAGGAACAAAAAAATGCCTCTTGAACCAAACTGGTTGAAAGATATATCAATGGATACACCAGCTGGGGTGTATCTCCTGACTGGAAGGATCTATCTTGAATGTGTTTACTTAAGCCGAATCAAGCAGGAACATGCTAGTGTTTTGTTTCACTCGAGACCCGATAAACATACATTCCATAGAACCCTAATAATTACAAGACATTCAGATGGAAGTTATTTTAGAAGGAGTCAACTTTTGACTACCAATTTTCATAGTAGAATCCTTGCATAGTTTACTTGATTCTAAAAAAGTTTCACCCCAAGTTGAGGACTGTACACCCAATCAAGTCATTTACCTTCAAGCTCAAATATATTTGACCTTGGATTTGGAATGGAAAATGTTTCCTCACCCCCCCCCCCCTCCCCCTGCTGAGCGCCTTTTAGGCGGTTGCGTGACCGGAAAAAAATGGACCTTGGATTAGGAATGAACAATTTTTCGTCATTAATTGTTTATTCATGCATGACTTGCCATTGGCAGTGTAACTTTCCAAACTTGTTTATTCTAGGGTGTTTATTTGTCCATTTGAACACTACTATGTAGCTCATAGATCTCAAAGTTTGACAATTTTTTAAATTGAAGCTCCACAATGTTAGCCTATCACTTTAATATGCTTCTCTCTTTATTCTGCTTTTATTCAAACCAACTTGACGTCAGGGTGGACCTTGCCTTTAACAGCTGATTCCACCGTCCTCCCATCGGATGTGCATCCGTCCCAAGTTTGCCAATCGTAGGGGAAAATCCCTATACCGTAGGGAATTTTAGTCATCATAGGGAGTAGGGAATCCATACGGGGAAAATGACCTTCCGTGGGGGAAAGTAGGGATTTTTGATGATTTGTAGGGAGTTTTGATAATTTTCAAAACATATTCTTAAATCCTCAAAGACTTTCTAACAACTCCCATAATTATTATTCGTCTGTAGACATTATTTGGGTAAATCCATTGTCCAAGTTGGTGACTATATCGTAAGTTATACGAAAACCGTAACGCGCGCGTGCTGCAGTATCGAGGTGATCACAATCATGTCAACTTTCTAAATGATATTAAAATAATTTTTTTTGCATTTACTACGGTTATTTTGTTGGGAAAACGTACCTTCGTAAGGGAAAAGTGGAAACATAGTGGTTCGTGGGGGGAAATGGGTTATTTAGGCGTAGGGGAAAAGTTGTGTCCGTAGGGGAAAATACGCATGCGGCGTGGGGGGAAATTAAAATTTTGAGTGCCGGCAGCCCTGATCCGTCCCCATAATGCCCATACCAGCCTACGTCCTTGTATAATTATGTCATGCATGGTAGGAGTATATGGGCTACAAGTTCAAAGAATTTTTTTTTCATTCGATTATTTCCTCATTGTAACTTTATACCTAAACTCAAAAATTCACATCTCGAACTGCGGTAAGCCTGCTGATAAGCCTAAAATTGCTCATTCGTTCTCTCTGATTTGACATCGCGAGACACACAAGCGAAACAACACTGTTTGCTTTGTGCCTTGTTCAAACATCTCAACTTCTCAAGCATGCTGTACCCCGGCTGTACCTCCATTTGGAGAAGCAAAAATATAATTGAAAGATATTAAGTCAAAATGCCGTCATCGTGATTATATCGCATTGATGCCAACGTAAATCATGGACACCAATTTCTCATCACTTGCTTCCTTGCCAAAGCGTCTGTGTACCGTGCCACAACCCGCTCGGCCGTGCCATAAATAGCGCCAACTTTTGTCAGATCAGAGTTCGTGGCATTATTATTCCCTCCCGCTCCCGCTCGTCGCCGCTATAGACGTTTAATTATATTTTATAATTCTGCACTAATCATGGTAATTTTCAAGTAAATCAGGAATTTTTAAAGATTATCTTAACATTATCCAACTGTACTCTATTTGAGGCGACACAACTGATGTTATGAAATAAAAAGAGAATAGTTCATTGATCATCATAACCAGTGTTGTGGGTCTCGAGGCCGGCCTCGGCCTCGAGGCCGGTCTCGAGGCCGCAAAATCGTCCTCGGCGAGGTTAATCCTCGGCCTCGGACGCAATCCTCGGGTCAAGGCCGGGTCGAGGCCGGGAAAATTTTAGGAAGTGCAAATGCCGAATGTTGTCAGTTTCTCAAAAATAAAATATTATTGAAACTCATAGAGAGAGAGAGAGCATTTTTGCATCTGTGGCACATCAAAGCTTGCATCCGTGACACAAACTTGCATACAAACATGACTTGTGAGAAGTTTGCATCGGTGTCACATCTCGTGACTGTGTGACACGGATGCATCTGCACACAAAACATGGTAATGGCAAGCCAATTGCGCACACCGTGCGTTCAATGCGGGTGGGCCGCTCGTACGTTGTTGTTGTCGTTTTTGTTGTTGGTTTTATTGGCGTTTTGCATTCTTTAAAGAATATTTACGTGCATGTGCACCTGTCAACTCTGAGCTGGTATGCTGTGCATCACGCACGGTTAATGTTGAGTAATAACTGAATAACGTTAGTTTGCCAGAGTGGTAAGAAAAACTTTATCTATCATGGTGTTATCCCTTGTTAAAAAAATGTTTTGCTCTTGTGTTGTATTGTACCTTTGAGTGTAAGTCTAAGATTAACCTGGTAGAATGATCGGTGTTTTAACCCTGCCGCGCCCGCGCCATTGGCAGTGGGAATGTGGGATGCTTGTCCCACACATGCAATTGTGTGTGTGTGTGTGTGTGTGTGTTTGTGTGTGTCATTCAAGTTATTGTTATCGTAGCAGTAAATTAGAAAAATGGATCTAACGTATATATGGACATATTAGTTACTAACTAATCATGTAATAATACATACGCCCTAGAATTTTGACAATGCAATATAATCGTAGCCCAATTTGTAAATGGTGATTTAAACCAAGTTTAGCTTTCCGGGGATTTTCTTTTTCTAATTTGTTTATTATGACCAAAGTATAACCTCTGCAATAATTATTTCTGAATGTCTTATAGTATTTTTTTAATATAATTAATGAAAAAACTCGGAGGGGGGGTAGAGGGGGGGGGGGACCCCGAGATTTTCGGCTAAATTTTACATTATGGCATCCAAAGGATTAATAAGGCGTTAAGGTTATATGAGCTATACCTCATCTGAAAGAGCAGACATGTAGGCGGCCTATGTATAATTATGTATATGAGCATGTATGTTTTTATGGAGGTGTGGAAAAATAATACATAACCAAAGCAAAGAGCATCACTGGGCAAAGAAATGACAGGTATTTAGGGTCCCTCTCAAAAAATATTCTTAAATCCTCAAAGATTTTCTAAGAACTCTCGTATTATTCGTCTGTAGACATTATTTGGGTACATCCATTGTCCAAGTTGGTGACTATATCGTAAGTTACGAAAACAGTAACGCGCGCATGCTGCAGTATCGAGGTGATCACAATCATTATGTCAACTTTCTCAATTAAAATATATATATATATTCATTTACTACGGTTATAAATAGGGGAAAACGTACCTTCGTAAGGGAAAAGTGGATTTAGGGGTAAACATAGGTTCGTGGGGGAAAATGGGTTATTTAGGCGTAGGGGAAAAGTTGTGTCCGTAGGGGAAAATACGCATGAGGCGTGGGGGGAAATTAAAATTTTGAGTGCCGGCAGCCCTGATCCGTCCCCATAATGCCCATACCAGCCTACGTCCTTGTATAATTATGTCATGCATGGTAGGAGTATATGGGCTACAAGTTCAAAGGATTTTTTTCATTCGATTATTTCCTCATTGTAACTTTATACCTAAACTCAAAAATTCACATCTCGAACTGCGGTGAGCCTGCTGTAAGCCTAAAATTGCTCATTATTTTGTTCTTTCTAATTTGACATCGCGAGACACACAAGCGAAACAACACTGTTTGCCTTGTGCCTTGTTCAAACATCTCAACTTCTCAAGCATGCTGTACCCCGGCTGTACCTCCATTTGGAGAAGCAAAAATATAATTGAAAGATGTTAAGTCAAAATTCCGTCATCGTGGTTATATCGCATTGATGCCAACGTAAATCATGGACACCAATTTCTCATCACTTGCTTCCTTGCCAAAGCGTCTGTTACCCCAACCCGCTCGGCCGTGCCATAAATAGCGCCAACTTTTGTCAGATCAGAGTTCGTGGCATTATCATTCCCTCCCGCTCGTCGCTGCACTAATCATGGTAATTTTCAAGTAAATCAGGAATTTTTAAAGATTCACTTAACATTATCCAACTGTACTCTATTTGAGGCGACTGATGTTATGAAATAAAAAGAGAATAGTTCATTGATGATCATAACATTCCAAAAATGTTTGGCTAGTGATCAGAAAAATTCTTATTCCTTCTGTTGAAGTACTACTATATTTATTTGTACAAATTCCAGAATAAGTCTCCAAATTTTGATGGATACAAAGCATTTGTTGCTATCAACAAAGAAATACTATAGGGTAAAGTGGGGTAAGTGGAACACTTAAGCTTAAATGAGCTCAAAGCAAAGATATTGTAAATATAATTTGGAAAAATATTACCTTTAATTTAAAGTATGTTTCATGATGAACCTTTTAAACTATGTTGTGATCAAATACCATAAGTGACGTTACCAAATAAAAAAAAGTCATTTGGCGGTGTTCCAGTTACCCCAAATTGGACCCAACCGTGGGGTAACTGGAACAGTGGGTGGGGTAAGTGGAACAGGGTTTTATTTGCTTGCCAGGAACCTATTTTTCATAGCTGTTCACATTCAATAGAGCACTAGTTGCTTTAGCATAATATTTTGCAACAAATAAAAAAAATAATACAGAATTGTCAATTTTATGTTTTTTG
>JZLH01S0610003.1:3696-17658 GCA_001188425.1 Eucidaris tribuloides | reverse complement strand
TTTTTTATTTTAATAACAATTTCTACACAAATCATTATACTGATAAAGTACTAACACAGAAATGCATGTGTGGGACAATATTAAAAGGACGCGCCGCTCGTACGTTTATTTACCTTACGCTTCCTTCTATTCCAAGGCAGTGCGTAACACTGAACTCTATGCTATGTAGTGTAGAGTTCAGTGGTGCGAACAACAATCGTGGAGCTGCGAACAGAATTACCAATGAGGGTCAGTTGGGCTTAGTTCGCCTTTCTTCGGGTGAATACGTGCTGCATAGGGAATTGCACACAATTCGTGCCCCGGCTCGTTTCCGTGAAGCTATACGCCGGCCATTTCCCGAATATAACCTAGTCGGGCAGCGTACAAACGCCCAGGACTTCGCGACATTACGGTCCCTTTAACTGATTATCATAAGTGTCAGCAGGAGGTCAGGAAAATTTTGATTGTTTTCAAGTAAATTGTAATCACAAACAAATACTAGATTTTAATTCGCTTCATGGACGAATTGAGCGATTGAACCGCGTTTCGGCTCCATCATTAGAAACATTAATCGTGTGACAGTCTATATGGCGTATCATAAACCTCTCGCTTCGAAGCTGTCCCTTTTCAACCTTTACTTCTCTGTCAAACATTATTTATATTTCGGCTGCGCGTACGCGTTCGTTTTTTTTTATGACTCCTGGCAGCATATGGATGAGCACAGTGATTGACCTTTGACTTTGAGTTATCTGCGTGTACCAAGGTTTAGTTATCACACTCTACTGACAGTCATGAGATAATGCGCAAACACGATTTTTCTTTGTGACGTACATAGAACTGACGTCAGAAGAATTTGTCATAGAAAGTGATATTCTGAAACCTTATCTAGCATCATAGGCTAACCAGAGCATAGCAATAAAAGAGTAGGGCTCACCTGTTAATTTCTGAGAGAGTTATGAGTGATTAAAATGCCCTCTTTCACTACGCGCGCAATGCGCGCGCATTTTTGTTTTTGGGGCATATATAAGCAATACCTTTGAGTCCTAGTGGTCGGGAAAGGGGTTTAAAACGATGTAGAAGTTCGTCAGAAAATCTTTTAAATCCATCGAAAAAAATATGTTATTCGGTCGGGAAAGGGCGTTGCGCCGCCCGAAAAAAACGTGCGGTACGTAGCGCGCGCCACTTAAAATGCTCAAATGACCTTGAAACATATATACTGTTAAATAAGAAGTCTTTGGGCATTTTATTTTTTGACGAGCCGTAATCGCATGTGCGAGACGCTGCTGCGCGCACCGCGGTTTAGACCAAAAGTATGACCCATTGACCTGAATTGACCCTTTGCCAAGTTTGGGTGTTTTTATTCGACCTGCCGAGCTCGCAAGATATTGCAATATAGGTTAACTCTAGCTTTTACAAAATGACGTCATAGACTGATTGTTCACAGATTAGCTCTATGACATTGACAAGCTACGCATGCCGAAGGTATGACACGTGACCATAACTATGTTTAGTTTACAAGATGATTGATGATGGCGTTAATGAGATATCGCTCTAACAACAAGTCGACCAGAAGAAACAAAAGGAACAAAGAAGAAAACTTTCGTACAAACTCTATTGGTGATCCGCCGGTTACGCGGAATCACCAATTATATGAATTCCCATGGAAAAGAGATTTCTCTTAGAAAGCAAAGAAATAGGGGTACTCTGATAGAAGATTTTCCATCATACCCAGTACTACGGTTTACCTTTAATTTATGTTAGATGCATGAACAGAATGCATGAATAGATTTAGATTCGCTTGATACACAAAGTAATCCTTCAGAGATTTGTTTTTATTTTGTTTTCTTTCTTCCCCTCAGCCAAAGGCACTAGAATGCTTTTATAAAATCTTTTTTCATGTTTAATTCATAGAAGCCTTCATCTCACTCACAGATGTCCCCCATTCATAAAAACCTAAAGAAACTGAAAATTCCCAAGATGTTTAAGAAATAGGGGAACTTGTGCAGTTGTGCTGCTGTTGTTTTTGAACTGGGGGCCTGTGAATTTGTTCCCTGCATAAGTATTTGGGGTCCCACCAACATTGCCGCTGTGCTGGCCAAGCATGATTACATTGCAATAATCAGCAGTAGAAAAAGGAAAAAGAATAAGGAAAACCAAACATTCTGGTTGATTAGTGTGTATCATAAACTAATTAGATGCAGTTTGGGAGGTGCCCTAGATCAGAACAACAAAATATGCAATATTTGACAAATTGATGCATAGATTCTCATTATCTCATCAGATATTTCAAATTGTGTTAGCTTTCAGTAAACATTAAAAAAACATGGAAAGATAATGTAGTAATACTGTGCAACTTTGTAGCAATCTGTGGATAATAATTTATCTACCAGTATGTACAGTATGTACTTGTACTTCCTTGTTCTTTATGGTCTAATTCCGTGATTGTGTGTGGTAATGGATACTATCCATTTGCAAGTTTGCGTTACAGTGTTGTATTACCACTTTTTTTTCTTCCTTTTCATGTTGTTTGATGAAGAGATGTAGGGTGGGGAGTTGAGTAACCGGACACCTAATTTTTGAATTTTTTTCTGGATATTTTACCCAAAAACGTAATTTTCAAATGATCAGTATCAGTATTTTCATGAGAAATCAAGATTTACGGGAAGAAAAATGAATGCTACGTACCCATGTTCTGTTTGCAACTTTGCGTGATAGTTCCCCGACGCGTACTGCGCTGTTCTATAGCGCAGTGTCTGCGTACTCAACCCGTCTGGAAATACAACCTCTCATGAATGATGATACTTTGTAGATATGCATCCAACTTATGTTGAGAACAACAGTTTATGATAATATCAAGTGACTGTGTTCTCATCAATTGCTACATGCACATGTTTATATTTGTACATATCATGTGTCAAATTTCTTATGTGTACTTGTGCCAAAGTATAAACAAAATCCACATGATTTCATAATGATTGACAATTGACATAAGTAATCTGTACTTTTTTCAAATTTATTTTCACTACAACAAACACTGTATAGTTGTAAGTGTAAGGTGAAATGCACTTGGAAAATACATGAATTTGTGTGGCCCAGCTTTATGAGAGGAAGGTCCTATCATGTTTCTCTCAGTCCCAAACATGCTGGTGTGTGTTTGTTTGTGTGTGTGTGTGTGTGTGTGTGTGTGTGTGTGTGTGTGTGTGTGTGTGTGTGTGTGTGTGTGTGTGTGTGTGTGTGTGTGTGTGTGTGTGTGTGTGTGTGTGTGTGTGTGTGTGTGTGTGTGTGTGTGTGTGTGTGTGTGTGTGTGTGTGTGTGTGTGTGTGTGTGTGTGTGTGTCGTGTGTGTGTGTGTGTGTGTGCGTGTGTGTGTGTGTGTGTCTGTGTGTGTGTCTGTGTGTGTGTCTGTGTGTGTGTCTGTGTGTATGTATGTGTGTGTTTGTATGTGTGCGTGTGTGTGTGTGTGTTTGTGTGTGTGTGACTGTGTGTATGTCTATGTCTGTGTCTGTGTGTGACTGTGTGTGTGTCTGTCTCTCTTTATGAGTAGTTTCTAGAAAATTGACAAGTTTCTGAAGGAGCAGTTTTTAGATTTAATTGTTTCTGAAACTGTAGTAAAACAAAACAAAAATAAACAATGGGAAAAACACACTACAAACAATATCAACAGACACTTAAGAAAAATTAATTGTCACCATGTACCAATAATGCACATTTAATGAATGTACAGAATGTACATGTAGCATGATGCAAACAATGCTTTCATGATTTGTGGGGGAAAAATGTTATCTACATAATCTGCAATACATTTTGTAAAAAAAAGGAGTGCATTACAGGGAGAACAAATGCAGTACATAATTTGTTTACGTCACATATTTACAGTTCTCATTAGGCGTGGGCATTCCCCATGCATTTTTGCTAATGGCTGCATTTAGGTTAAAAGTACAGTACAACAGTAGTACACAGATACGGCTGAATAAAATAGCTAGGGCATTGAAATCAAATCTGTGGTAACGTGGGAACAGTGTTCTAAAGGAAAATGACTTCACACACAAAAAAAATCCTGTTCTATTAAAAGCAAATGATAAAAAAATAAATAAATAAACTAAATGTCCTTTGGCTGCCTACATACTGTGCTTTTGCATCAAACAATTTTTGAGTAGTACCCTAATTTTAAGGCCAGGGTATTCTACTGTTTTTTATGACAAATTTGACGATGAGCCTTTAAAATTACTTTATAAATTGTTCCCTTTTCACAGACCTGGGTTTTGGCACTGTTATTTCTTTCATATTCCAACAGTGACTTGTGCTTTTTAGTCACCGACGAATATCAGGATTAATGTGTTTTTCCTCGCTAGTATAACAATCTTCTCCATTTTTTTTCCGTCTCTCTCTCTCTCTTGACACAGGAAAGGAACACAGACCTGGTGACTCTAGACCCTATTGATGAATATGCGAGAGTGACGTCTCTCTGTCCCAACGCACGATCATCGACATTTATCAGAATCAAACCTGAAATATATCACCACTTTGTAATGCAGTGATTCATAACCGTAAAAAAAAACGGAGCGACTTTCATAAAGAGATACGGAGTCTTGCTCAAACGCTAGCAAGATTCTGCCAGGCAAGGAGATATCTGTTGGGGGCTTTCGGGGCTTCGAAACCGGACGCACAAAGTCGGAGCAACCCGGAAAGGTATCATGACAGGTTGACTGACTCCGTGACTCGAGTGACGCCACCATGCATTATCGTTGTGCAGACTGGGGCTCGCATGTCAGCTAATAATGCGAGACCACGTAAACCGATTTTGTGGGATTGTGAATTCTTTGCCTGGAATAATATAAGACTCTGACTAATTTCGGTTGGATTTATATAGAAATATATTTATTTGAATTTTGTTTCGTGCGGTTGACAGGAGAGAAATCAATCACAAGCTGAAGAAGTCACAGGGAAATCGCTTGTCGTTTACGCTGCCGGCAGCTACAATGACGGTGTATATAGATGCACACTTTATACGCTGCCTCAAACGGCTGCCAGAGGAGAGGACGCAAGATGTAAGTATCATTTAAATTGTAAATTAATTTGGGTAAGAATTTTTTTTACAGCAAATTGAAATTTAATTTGATTTTGATTTCTCTAAAAAAAAACCAGTGTTTGGGAATGGATGTTTTATTTTAAAAGAGAGGAAAAATAATGAAAAAAAAAATAGCAATACATGAGTGACATGATCGGTGAATAAGTTTATTAGCATGCAGTGATTGAGAAAATGAAATGCAGATGTAGTATTATCTTGATAGTCATGAGTTTGTAAATTATGTTTATATTCTTAAAAAATCAGAATATGTTGACCTTTTGGAGAAAATGCAGAATTCAATTTCACATTGTACTTGTACATGCACATGTACAGTACTTCAATTTATGATTGTGTATGTGTGTGTGTTTGTGGGTGTGTGTGTTTTGTTTGTGTAGTATTGTGTATGTATGTATTGTGTATGAAGTATCCCAAAGAATAGTCTTTTATGCTTACCTGATTTGATATCATGTGTCACACATGACATGTTAGTGAATGAAACAATGTTCTGGAAGTGACTCTGCATTGGAGTAAACTTGTCATTTTACTCAGCGTGAAAAAATATTGCTTTTTTTTTTTTTTGGTTTATATAGAGGGGTGTTGTGACCTGTGAAAACAGGGTCTACAATTCTGCAGTCAGTTTTGTAATGGGAGAACTGTGTGGCACGTGTAATGCTCTGCAGATCCTGCATGAAGATAACTACAATTTAACATAACCTATGAGTATATGTAAGTACTCCTGAAGAAAGTCGGGTAACGTCCTCGAGTCGATACGACCCGCATCCTTGGAGCATTTCAAAGAGAAGATTGAATTCTGCAACCGATACTCCTATTTACGTCCCACACCTGCCTACCGCTCATTTCAAATGAGTCAGAATTCTAGCACAGGGGGTTATTATCCTCGTGCGACGGAGCAATTTCTCGCCGATAATGAGCGGATTTGTTACTTTTGCACCTGCCAAGTTGAAGAGCGACCATTATTGCCAGTGTTTTGAAATCCATACCTGTGGCTGCTCTATATAAAGGGTCACTGTCGGTACTGCAGAGCCGCCCACCTTTTGACAGTCAGTTCTGCATTGATTAAAAGCGGGTTGTGAAATCTTAGCCGGGAATCAAAGATTCATCAGGCGTAAATTAGTTGGTGCCTGGTTTCTTGTGCAGTTTGTATATTTCAGTGAGAATGCTGTTGACAAAATTTGTGTTTATTTGCCAAATTCTATCATGTGGACGTTGTGTATTGTCTGTCTGCCAGATCCGTAGTGTGACGTTACTGATTTGATAAAATATCCAGGAGATGTGCTCAAATCTGTTCAAAGTGTTGTTTTTCAATGTTTTGTTCAACTGTTCAGTATACATGTTTACTTTTCAATTTGTTGAGTTTGTTCGGTACTATTCTGTTAATTGTGCTTACTAAATAGTGTTCCACTAACACTGAACATTGCCTTGTTTTTCAAAAAATATTTAATTGACCTTTAGAACCCTTATTCTAACCCTAACCCTAACCAAAACTCTAACCTTATACCTATCCAGGAACATATGCTAGGGCCCTTTTGAGAGACAACTGGTGAATTTTTAGTTCATATTTTTAGTTCACACTGCATGTGTATTCAATCTAGTGATCAGGTACAAGTCAGGTACATTACACAGGGCTCGACACTGGCACAGGTCCGACGGTCCGAGACCTGTAAAAATCACTGTCGGGCCAGTATAATTTCAGAAATGGCCAATTTTACTGGTCCGAAAGGGCCAGTAAAAAAAATTGTCCCATATAATGATATATCGGAGAAAACGGGCGTCACACGGAGCTATTGTTTAGCTCCGTATTACGCCAAAAATAATTGTAAGGAGTTTATTTTTGTCCCACGGAAATGAATTTGGCTAATATTTAGTTCCGTATTATGCCAGAAATAAAAGTCGGCAATTTGATTTTGACCCGCGGATATTAATTTCGCTGATATTTCTTTTTGACCCCAATTCATTTACGCGGGTCAAAATACACTCTTTAACAATTATTTTTGCCGTAATACGGAACTAAATATTAGCGAAATTAATATCCGCGGGTCAAAATCAAACTGCTGACTCTTATTTCTGGCATAATACGGAACTAAATATTACCCCAATTCATTTCCGCAGGTCAAAAATACACCCTTAACAATTATTTTTGGCTTAATATGAAACTAAATATTAGCGAAATTAATATTCGCGGGTCAAAATCAAATTGCCGACTTTTATTTCTGGCATAATACGGAACTACACATTACCGCGATTCATTTTCGCGGGTCAAAAATAAACTTATAACAATTATTTTTTGCAAGTAATACGGGCTTAAATATACCGCAATTATATCCGCGGGTCAAAATCAATTGCCGACTTTTGTATTTCTGGCGATAATAGCGGACTAAATATTAACCAAATTCATTTCGCTGGTGCAATAAAGAAATCCCTGACAAATTATTTTGGCTGAATACGGAACTAAATATCATGCGAAATTAATATCGGCTGGTCAAATCAAATATGCGGACTTTTACTTCTGGGCATAATATCGGAAGCTAAATATTAGCCAAATTCATTTCCGCGGGTCAAAAATAAACTCCTAACTATTATTTTTGGCGTAATACGGAACTAAATATTAGCGAAAGTAATATCCGTGGGTCAAAATCAAACTCCGACAATTCTTTTTAGCATAATACGGAACTTAAGTTAATCTTATAGCGACAGTCATGTCCAACAGCAAAAAAACAACAACAAAAAAGCATGAACTTGCGACAGTTGTTGTTAGCATCATAGGAGCTGGTAAATACGGTATGCTATATTGCTTGGGGGGGGGGGAGTCAATAATGAAATATAGTTTTAATGTGTTTTTTAATTTATTTTTTGGGCCAATAAATTTTAGGTTTGGGCCAGTAAAATAATGAAAAGCTTGACTTCTACTGGTCCGACAGGAATAGGTCGGACCAGTAGAAAAAAAAGTTAGTGTGGAGCCCTGCATTACATGTACATTTGCAAAGTGATAACATGATTAATGAATAAAAAATAAATAAATCAAATAAGAAGTGAATAAATCAATCAATCAATAAATAAACAAATAAAAACCCAAACAAATTATTAAATATAAATTGAACAATTTGATAGCCTGAAGTATGAATTATTTATTGTCAGCAGAGCTTGATCTAAACATGTACATCAATCATAGTTACAGTATATCACTAATTGCCAATGATATCAACAAGTAGAAAGGCTTAACAAAAAAGATGAAAGAAAACCAACAGCTCTAATGATAAAAACCCTCGCAAGAATGTTAACTCCAAAAACAACAACAACACTTGGACTAGTTAATATGACATCCGCGAAAATGCGGCCATGTACATGCTAGGCACGGCTTCCTCGGAGGGAAAATCGTTATGCATTGATTTGTTGAACGTAAATCAATAAAGTAGCAGGGACAGGTACAAATCCTACACAGCCATACTAGTGGGGCAGGTTCCATGTTCTGGGTAGGCTGTAGGCTTTATGTGTTTGTGTGTGTGTGTGTGTGTGTGTGTACACTATGTCAAGTGTCAGGCAGAGGTGAATGTCAAATTTAGAACATAATTTGGTAAGTATTACCGAAAATATTTTTTGTACTAAACAGTGGTCTGAGTTTTAAGTAAACAAATCAAAACGTGGTATCTTTATATGGGTGGGGATTTCTTCAAATTAATGCATAATACTGTACAAAGTCCATTTGATAGGCATCTGACAGGTGTTGTTGTTACTTTGTCTAATGTTAAAAACAATAGGATCTTTTCAAAATTTGACAAATCATTGTGTGCGGTTGATGACAAAAGACAATGGGACACATGCATAGTGCTTTATAATGTAGCTCTGAGCAAGCATTCTCTGCATCACAGTTACATAGATTGAAAAGGCTTACAGTTGTCATTTTGCTGCGGAAGCATGATCATCTTATTCCACTTATTTGCAAAAAAGATATTGCTATGATGACAGACGTTAAGTAATTCCATTGTTAACCAAATATGTGACCAATGAGCAATGGTTGTTACTTGTGAACCAAAAATAATTGGCACTTGATTGCAGGATATCCGATTTGTTTTTTTTTTCACAGAAATAACTTCCACTTATAGGCCCTATTGTTTTAATGAAAACCAATAGTTTTTATGGGAGTAAACTGGTTTGGGAAATACCCAAAATGATAACAGCACTTATCACCGTCCTCATATAATTGGATTAAAAAAAGGTTGTACAGACAACATAAGAAATCACTGGAGGACACGTATCACTGGTCAATGTAGATGATGTTTGAGACATTCATGTCTAATACAATCAAAAATCCCTAATTGAGAACTGCAGCATTGTTACAACAGTTATCCCATTAAAAGATCTGAAAGGGTGTGATTAAATTTTGATAGAATGATTGATAGGTCTCGATGACTCACATCACACATGCACCCACATTACAAAGCAACTACACGTACATGTATGTTGTTGACAATTTACATTTAGATTGATACGGTGCATTATTTATTTGGTAAAGTGCATGTAATGTATGTTGTACGTGTGCAAGACACTGTCACATGCATAATGTGCGGGATATGCTGTTATGTGCGGAAAATGTGTGATATCACTTGAAAGAATTTATGAACTGAATGTTGTGCATTTTTAACACTAGTGGGCTTACATTAATTTCAATATAATGTGTCTGGGCCCCTGGGGATGATAATGCTTACATGTAGGCCTAAATGTACGGTTGATAAGCATTGCATTTTAATTGCACCTTCATGTACAGTATATGAAGTACTTTATAGTTTTATAAAATCTAAAGATATAGAATTTTTGGGTGTGTCCTTCAAGATACATTTCATTGTACTGTAACCTTGTTTTTTTATGTAGGCCTATAGATATTTTTTGATTGTTAATGTAATGAAACCCAAACTGTGGAGACTATTTTGTATATTCCAGAAAAAAAATGAAATCACGTTCTGAGTAAAATACATTGATTTTCCACATTTATCTGGAGATAAATTTCTTACACATTAGGTACATACGGATCATACAGTACAGTACAGTGTTTTTATTCGTTGAAATAAGAAAGTGGCAGTTTATTTTAACTTTGTTGATTTATTTTTGCTGTAGTTTACGTACATTATTTTGTACATCAAAAATCAAAATAGATTCAGACCCTTTCATGTCAAGCCATTGTTCCAGTTACACCCGACTGTAAACTTTTTATTTTGTAACCAGAGAATAAAATACTCAGGGGCGTGGGGAGATTTATGGCAAAAAAAGGAGCCCCCAAAATTTGCAAAAGACTAAAGATTTGAGCCCACATAAATTTCAGGTTGCTGTACAAAACAGGAAAAGTTGCCCTGAAAAGAAAATTTTAGATTTTTCCCTGTCTGTAACACTACATTAGTCCTCTTTATAGCTTGAAAATGTTCAGTAGTCCCATATATACTTTCTTAATTTTGTGGTACTCGTATAATCATGGAAATATATGCTGTACATACGCATACAAGCGCTCGATGTGTTTTTAAAAAGTCTGAATAAAAACACGTTTGAAACTTTAAATTTTAGTTGAAGTTTGAAAATTGAAACAGTACATGTAAATAAGGAGGATCGATTATTATCGATAATCGATAATACTGATAAATCTTCATATCGATATGAACGATATATGATTTAAAGTTTATATCGATTATATCGATTTTGAGATATATATTGGTGCCATGATCGACCTTGTTTTCCGATATCAAACCAACTAACGATGTGTTAACAAAGCCTGAATAACTTCGTTACAACAGATGCAGTTTGTTAATTGCCGGTTATTCATATTGAATTTCAACGCCAATTTTTAATTTGTAAAACTTGCAAACATCACAACATTGATATATCTTATAATTTAATACCCAAGAAAATCATAGTTTACTTTTGTAGCATCGATAGGCCTTTTTGATAATGTAAGATTGTCACTTTTAACGGCTCATTTTATGTCAATCGATGTTCGATTAATCAAACAAATAGAATCGTTGACGCACATGTGCCGTCAAAACAACCACCACATTGTTAACAAAGCCTGAATAAATTCGTTAAAACATGTAGTTGTTAATATAGCGTTTATGCAGATACAATTTTCCACGCCAAGTTTTAATTTGTAAAGCCTTAGAAAACATTCACAACTTATGTTTCTTAATATCTCAGAAAATCATGGTTACAAGTACTCTCACGAATTATGCCATTGATTCAAGATGGTTCAAGACTGTCGCCCTCAATGTTGAGAGGAATAATTACTTGACATTGCATGATCGATTGAGAGTACTTGTAACCATGATTTTTTGAGATATTAAGAAAGATAAGTCGTGGATGTGTTCTAAGGCTTTACAAATTGAAAATTGGCGTGAAAATTGCATCTGCATAAACGCTAATTAACAACTTCATGTAACAAAATTATTCAGGCTTTGTTAACAATGTGGTGGTTGTTTTGTCGGCACATGTCGCGTCAATCGATTCCGATTTTGGTTTGATTAATCGAACATCGATTGACATAAAATGAGCCGTTAAAAGTAACAATCTTACATTTATTAAAAAGGCCTGATCGATGCTACAAAGTAACTATGATTTTCTGGGGTGTTAGTTGGTTTTACTGGCAGAAGATCGGGCTTTTTGGGCTCCGCGGGGAATGCGTGCTCAGATAGGAATTTTGAAAAAAAAATCGATATATCGATATATATCGATATGACCCGCCCTAAATATCGATATCCGATATAGGCTATATCGACCCACCTTACATGTAAAGTAACAGAATGTTTTACCCACATGTACTAGCCAGCTCATTCGTGTTTGCATTTGCCAGACTGTGCACATGTGCGTTGTCACGTTTAAACGGCGGCGCACCGAGGATGATGTCTTCATACCCCTGCTACGAACATTTCAAAAATAGAGCGATCAGAACAGATGCGAGCCCGTGACACTCCCTTTAGTCAATCGTGACATCTAATGAATCCTGCAATCTGTCCATTCCAACCAAAGTCGATGACTTCATTGTTTTGTAATCCGTTAGCCAGGACTATGTTGCGTATGGTTATGTTATTTGGCTGAGGCTTAACTAACCTGCTCATCGTTATGAAGTTCTTGTTGATTTCAGGTCTCTGTTTTATGCGGTTGCGTATATGCAAGCCAGTGTAGGAAATAACCCAATGAATGAAGCACCGGCTAAAATATCAGCAATCTTTCATTGCATTCTTCAAATTCTGATGTACAACAAAAAAGGAGCCCCAGTGGTAGAAAAATAGCCCCCCAAAATTCAAAAATAGCCCCAAGGCTCTAATAAAAATCGCCCTTAAAAAATAAAAATTAATTCCTACCCTGATGCAAGCAGTAAAGCACACATCATAAAGGGAAATTTCAGTCTGATAATCAAAAATACACAACAAAAATCCAAAAAAATAGACAAAGAAAAGTTAAAGAAAAGTAGGACAAATGAAATAAAAATGTAATGAAAATTCCAAAGATCATTACAAAATTAGCAACATTGTAACACTCACTGTGCTAAACCTTTTTTATTTGTTTATTTCCTTCAATGTTTAGTAACATTTATGCACAAAGTAAATGGACAGTTGTTCATATAGACTAATATTGTTTTGCCAATTTGTAATGATAAAAATATCAAAAGTAACCTGAATTGTATTTTCCTAATTTTTAAAACTTTCTCTACTGTGTTTCCCTAGTGAGCTGTTTGAAATTTATGTGCTATCATACATACATGTACATGTAATTAGACAAATTTCCTTCAAATTAGTCATTTATTAGTAATCAAGCTGAGTAGTAAATGTACAAGGTAAATTTGTTTTGAATGGAATATTTTGCAGATTATTTCAACTGCCCCCTCTGTACACGTACATGTAGCTAACAGTGTGCAGAGCAAGCTATAATGCTAAACAGACAGAAGTGAAACTGGCATGATTATGTGGTTATGAACACTAACCACTGACTGAACTACAGTGACATGCTACTTGCTAGTTGTACATCACAGTGTGCCTCAGCACAGTTTCGTAAAGCTGGGCGGTCAGTCAATCAATTCAATTCTACAGTTGAGTGAACCTATGCCCATTCAGTGGATGACTAATATCAGAGTCTGTGAACTGTGTATGTCACCATCAGAAATATTAAGTTTGCCTTGTATGTGCGTGTGTACATGCTTTGCATGCGCAAGTGTGTGTAGAAAGCTGTACAGTACAGTTTAGTCTTGTTCAGTCAAGTGTATGTACAATAGTCAATGTCATGCTACATCAATAGAGGGATTGTTATGGCGTGTATGTGTGTATATTGTAAAACAGCCATGATTTATTCTCTGTGTTCTTGTGTAGGTCTCGACTGTGTATTGTGTTTCGGTTAATTATTCAAACTGAAGTATGCATGTCTCTAAATCAGGTTATGGTTGAAGGGTTTATAAGCTGTTTTTGTACCTCCAGTCTATCTCTATACAACTAATATCCTACAGGAGTACAGGTATTCAGGCCTACATAAATAAATTACTAGTACTAGTAGTAGTGGTAGTGGTAGTGGTAGTGGTAGTAGTAGTAGTGGAAGTAGTAATAACAGAAATAACAGCAGCGTTGGGTTGATTGGTAGTTTTGATAGGTGCGTTCATGTTCTCTTACAGAATTGAATTAAAAACAAATAAAACAAAAACTACATAATCGACAAATTATACAATTTACTGCCCGGATTACTGATGCTACAACATACATTAGATCTTGTCCAACAAAAAAGAAGTCTTGTGAATATCAAAGGGATCTCAAGCACCCCCTCCCCCAATTATTAAACATTTTAGACTTGTTTTATAGTTGTACCGTGTAGGCTAAATCATTGATAAATCATTTGATTGTACATGATACTCGGCTGCACTAATGTGACATACTG
>JZLH01S0610000.1:35973-46761 GCA_001188425.1 Eucidaris tribuloides | reverse complement strand
CGTTTTTGTCATATGGTACAACAAAGTGCAGTTTTATTTTCGCCCTAAATTCACCCTCACGGCTGTATAGTTTGACCGTGGACCGGGCGTGGACCCTATTACTGATTTGACATAACGATGATTTTCCATCACTGCTGCTGATCCATGGCGACGACAGATGAACCAGACAGTTGGCGATACGCCATCGTGGTCGCTAAATTTACGATGAATTTGTTGGAGGTGTCGATACCGAAGTCGTTCGGAGTGCTCATACCCGACATGACGTCGATTTTCCAAGTTAGTTACTCCGTGATTGGGCTTGTCTGCAGCTTACCCATAACGTGGATGTATCTATCATGTAAGTCATTGAGTTGTACATGTAATCAGTTTGGGAAAAGACATCGCTTAATCCACCATACTGCTCCCCCTCCCATGACAAAAGGGCATAACTGAAATTTGTTTTCAAAATAAAATTACATAGTGTAGAGTACTGTTCATGTTAAACATGCAAAAAATATTAATTAGAAGTGTCCCTTTGTTTCATAATTCGCTTGTTAAAAGGGCACTAAATAGGGCTTTAAGGCTTGAACAAAATACATTTTGCGCAATATCTCCTCAACACCAAAATGTCAGGTATGCCCTTTTGTCATGGGGGCAGCATAGTTGTGGAGCTTCTTATATAGAGCCTAACGAAAGATGAGTATCTTGATCTATGCATTTCTTTAGTTCTAAGAAACAGCTGTAAACCTGGGTAATTGCATGATTTCTTTTTGTGCTCTAAAAGCCCCCCCCCCCCCCAGCTATGGTAGTAGAGGAACAATGTTAAAGTTCCGTGATACTTTCACTGGGACAAAGGTTTGAAAGTGGTTTTGGATTGTCTGAAGGGTACTAAACAAATCTGGCCTGGGTAACCCTCTTCAAAATGTCAACAATTTTTGGCAGGGGTCAAAATGGGTTCTCCAGGGGTGAAAATTGAAAATTGGTCTAAACGGTGTAGTTTTCCCTATGTCTTACCATCCGTTAAGTCACTATGACCACAAATATGGAAAGGCCAATGCACTTTCGGTCAAAGGTCAAATTTTTAAATTGTCCAAATTGACTGATTTTGATATCCAAAAATATGTTTTCTAATACGACTAATTCAACTAAGCAAATTAAAACCACCAAAAAGGCAATCTTAACCTTGAAATTTCACAAATCATGTTTATCTACTTTAACATAGGCTTATACAGCATCTGTATTTACATGCAAACCTATGCATCTTATCATAATAATATATAATTTGTGAAATTTCAAGGTCAGGATTGCCTTTTTGGTGATTTTAAATTGTTTAGTTGAATCAGTCATGCCAGAAAACATATATTTACATATCAAAATCTCTGAATTTGGTTAATTTAAAGGCAAGGTTCACCCTGACTTCAAGTTGGTTTTAATAAAAGCAGAACAATGAGAGAAACATATTAATGATAGTTTGGCAAAAATCCACCAAAGAATAACAGAGTTATGGAATTTTTAACTTTTAAATTTGTGACGTAAGATGCGAGCAGCTCCCTCACTATATAAAATTCGCACAGAAGTGGTCGTTTTCTCCGAATATTTGAAAGTGATTTTAACCCTGTACATTCAATATATTTATCAGAACATTATTTCATACATGCTTCTATTATTTCCAGACACCACGCTAAACAAGTGGTTTCTCTGTGTCGAAAAATAACTCACCCTAAACAAGTTAATTTTAGCCCCTAAACAAGTTGTCTTCGTGCTAACAATAAGCTTAAATAGACAAAACTGTTTTCCATATGGGTAGTGCAAACCTTGGGACGATATGCAAAGACTGGACGCGGAAGCGCGCAACAATTTTGTAATTGGTTATTGATCAGTGCGTGCGGCAGTCGCTGTGTTCGGCTTGCACACGACACCTAAACCGAAGCAAACAAAGGTAGGCCACAATTACGGAAGACGATAATTTTGATACTGTTATCGAAAATTGCATTTCGGGCTGTTTCCTGGCTTCCATTAACAGAGAACTGGTTGTAGCACGACTAAGAAGATAAGTTAAATGAAAAAATTAGATTATATAAACTTGCCGGTTTCTATAACTACATTTTATTTGGCAAACTTGAATTGGATAATCTGTCAATCGTAAACCTGAAATGATCGCAAAAAATTAATGTTTTCATGAAAGTCTGAAGATTTATGGAAACAAGATGCAATTTATGTGCAATGCTTCATGAAAGTGATTGAAGATAGAGGTTTTCATTTTTATAGCTTGGTTATACATGTAATGATATTTGTTACCAATTTGAATTCATTAAATTTGATATTGATATGATTTGTATTTTCTTGTTACTTACTAGAGTTTTTTTCAGAAGCCTGATACAAACAATCCTATTTCGTGCGTTACTTAATGGGGTGGGGCTCTATATACATGTCAAATGGATGGGCTACATTGTATGTCACCTATTATGATAGCGTATTTCATATATTGCATAAATTATCAGTTTGATTACTGCAATTGTATTGAATCCTGTCTCATTTGTTAACTTGATAATGGGGGGAGGGGGTAGGGTACATATATGGCGGCCTTATCTGTTATGTGTGTGTCCTCTATCATATTCATTTGTTGTGGATTTGTGTGTCTGTTCTGTTGTCTATAAGCCTACTTGTGTAATTATTTCTTATGTCCGTATTTGTGTTTGTATTTGTATTTGCATTATTGATTGTACGGTTTTAAATTGTTAAGCTCATGTCATTTGGCCTATGGACATGAAATGAGTAACTGAAAGAAAGTTATCTTTTTAGAATGTGGACAATTAATTTTTTTCTTATTTCTTCACTTTTTTTAATACAACGTAGATTACATTACACACATTTTTGGCACTTTTGAAAAGAAGAGGGCAGCTCTAATGCAATTCATATGAAATATCAAAGATATGGGCTTAATTTTTTTTTACTTGTAATGATTTCAACTTTTGATATTTTTGCTTATTTGTTCATCTTTCTTATACATAATGAAATGACTGAAAATTAAACAATAAACACAGTTTGTAAAATTGTAATTATTACAACTTACGCTTGTAAAGGACGATCTCATTTAAACGAAACTTGTGTATGAAGTCATAAAAGAAAATTGATAGATCAACGTAAAAAGTAGGCGATAAATCATGCATGCACGAGATGCCTCTCCAGGAATGTGCAGTGATGGTATTCCTTTCAACATAATATACCACAAGCAATAGGCGCTTCGGTAATTTATTCAAATTTATGAATACTTTATTTTGCAGCCTAGTGACGGGATATTATATCCTGATATTAACACGAATGTGTCTACAAACTATGGCATATGGTGCAAAAATGGGTCATATAAGGCTAAAGAAATAATAATAAAAAAACAGCGTCTTGTTACTCAGAGAGCCATGGAAAGACAGGCGCTAAATGATAGTACGAGACAGATGTAAACCTCAGACATACGCATGAACCAAATCAAAGATACCATGAGAAAATTAACTAGATTGAATGGAGGCGGTCAGGGCATATCGCCAGATAACAGATAATCATTGGACAAAGAGGGTAACAGAATGGCAACCTCGTTCCGGAAAAGGGAAAGAAGGAAACAAAAGCGACGGAAGAGATGACAACAGAATACAGAAGAATGACATGGTCACAAGAGGAGAGATATTGATGTATGGATAATGCTCGAATATTTTTATACTACCATACAGAGGATGGATCAGCATAGATAAGTAGATGAGATAGTTCTTTCATGTGTTGCTATGGAAAATCAATAATAAAAATGTTCCTTGCAAGCACAGGTGTTTGCTATGTCTGGTATCTGGTTGCCAAGAGTAACCTTTCGTTAGAGATAGTATGCATACAATTTGCATTTATTATGAAACTGTTCTAGTGACCTAGGGGTCAGTTGAAAGGAAGTCTGAGCGTGCGCAGTAGCACTTGTATGGCTGTTTCCTGAAGTTCTCTGCATCGGCAAACATAATTTGCATTTCAATGCCATGGCAGATTTTGTTCACCGCAACAAGAGAAAATTGGTCTTTGATTTCGTATCTATGTCTCTGGTGCAAACCCTGTCAAATTTGTAGACTGTAAAATAGAGATCTTAAAATACAATGAAGGAATACAATGTTAACACTGTAAATAAGTCTGATCCAATATGCTTTTAAAATTCATCGGTAATTATTTTTAAATGAAAGGTATACATGTTACATCAAATTGTGTCCTTCCTAATGGGCTTTAATACGCAATTGTCATTTATCCTATATTAAAAAAAATACCTTTGAATTCTGTTTGCATCATAAACACATAAACATGTAACACAACAATAGTATATACAAACGGAAAATAGACAATGATGATAATAAAACTGATGCTACTGACAGCGCCAGCGATGTCCGGTCAAGATTCTGAAAACGCGTCGTGTATGTCAGTACTCTATATGCATGCATGCATTGATTGCTGTTCATTTCGTCAGTGGCTGGTGACCAATTTCCACGCCACAGACTTTACACACTGAAGCCGTGCGCCAGGACGAAGAGGTGACAAATTACACGATCCGTTTTCCTGCGGGTTTTTTCAGGGTTGTATACATCGCTTTCGTAACACCTTTTTAACACTTTTCAGAAACGAGGATGAAAAAGCTTGGGGAAAAATACCCTCAATACGTTTGACCAGTCTTTCAAAACTACAATTCTTGTTGAAATTGGTGTTTTTGATACCCTTAAATGCGTGCACGCGCGGCCTGCGTCTAAAACTGAAAAACACCCGTTGTGTACAGCATTATGTTTGACCGCCCCCCCCCCCCCCCCCCGGGCTATATTTTTATTCCAACGAGATTTCTCGCACGGCGCATGCGTACTTTCACACGGTTTTAACGTCTCGCACTATCGAAACCGTTGGTACATATTGCTACAGAAGACGTCTGCAGTCGAGTCGCTTTGTGTGGCTACATTGGATGGCGCGCTGTAATGACTGCGCGTTTTGACCCGGGTTCGAAACCCACAGTACGGTTTTGTTTTTGCAGCGGTTTATTTCATCAATGTCGTGGGAAAAAAAAATCCGCCCCCGGGGGGGGGGACGAAAACAGGTGTAGCGCGTCACATGCCACCTGTTTATTACCACAGAAGTTCTATTTGCAATCAAGGACCTACTAGACATGAACTAGTACATTTCTTTGATCCAATCATCGTCACCGCTGTTCAAAAATGTCTATCTCAAATCTCGGAGACCACTGTTATTACCCATGTTCATCCTATGTCATTACAAGGTGTACACTTTCAAAATGGACCCTGCTAAGCATGTAATTAACGTCTGATCTCAGAATAACCTAAACACGTATTCAAATCTGAAATGATACCCTTTTTAAGTCAATCTTCTGTTAAAAGTATACCCTCTTTTCCTGATTTTGGCGATTTTGATACCCTTCTCACTGTCGCTCGACGGTGAAAAACAACCCTTTTAACGCGTTTTTTCACACGCGCATGATGTACACCTTGTAATGACCAGGTCCCCCCCCCCCCGTCTGAAATACATTAGACAGCTGTATTTTCAAAGAGATTAGAATTTGTTAATATTTGGTTACATAATCATGCTGTTCGCGCGAGATAAAGGAAGATTTTAGAAATGTATGGTCCATGTTTGGCTGATACCAGAAAAACAAAATCGCCATTACCCACAAACGATAAAAAGAGACAAGCGAAAGAGAAACTGCCAAATTCTGTATACGGAATACCTTAATTCTGCGCAAAATTCCGCAAACACTCCAGACATCGAGGAATGAACCACAAAAATATATTATTGTACAGGTACTGTATTAAATTTTAATGGAATGTTGAGCGGAAACTGTAAAAAATTGTAATCAAGTGGGGGATACATAATCTAATCTTTTTGTCTCATTCTTCAAAAAATTAATTTTCCTTTTAAATGAAAATAAGCTAAAATCCTGAAATGAGCTGTACATCTGCATATCCACTTCTTATAATATGGCTTATTTCTCATCTTCTGCGCATCCGATTTTAGATTCTTCAAAACCTCTTCCCATTTGCCTTGTTGACTTGCGGTGGCTATCTTTGTATCTTTGTGGAATATGTTATTTATACACCGTTGTCATAAACAGATGCATAAATCAATTAACAGGCGATGTATGTCCATGTTGCAATGGATCATGATTCAATCATTCTCCCCACATATTTCTGAACCGCTTTGATGATTACCTCGTGGTGCACTCTATAATGAGATGATCAAGAATTACTACCTTCACTCTCGTGTAGCCAGGATTTTAATGCTACGGGGTGCATGTTTTTAAAATGTGGACCACAAAAAAAAATTAGTCGAGAATCATAATTTGTGACCATTCTAAAAAGAAAACACACAAAATCTACGTAAACGTTGCCTGCTTATCCCTTTATTTGAAAGTTAGAATTTGTTTGCACATATAAGTTTAAAGTGATGATAGATAAGGGGTAGCAGTGGTGGCGGTAGTGGTGGTGGTGGTGGTGGTGGTGGTGGTGGTGGTGGTAGGCATGGTGGTAGTGGCATGGTGGTAGTGGTGGTGGTGATGGTTGGGGTGGGAACATATGACCCAGGTTTTGCATGCTAAATCTGCCTTTTCCCGTTTTACATTGCTATTACAATGTTAATCGAAAAGGAGGAACTACGTAGATATATATTTTTAAAAAAACTCAAAATCACAAAGATATCATGGAATAATAATGGCAATTGCTCTTTTCACATTTTCTTTGATTTTCGCTTTCCTTTTTGTGGTATTGAAAATAGTAATTTTTATATCGATGTTACTAAAGCAAACCAGCTATTTTTTCAGTGTCTCCTGTCCAAAAGTGAAGAAAAAACATAATTATTACGATTATTCAAATTAATTGTACGAATTGCAAAACCGACTCTTTAGCGTGTGAAGGGTTAAATATTTGGGCAGTCACTGGCACATTGAAAGGTATTTAAATGGTATTTCATAAGTTTTTTTTTTATAGTACTTTTAGTATCTTAAGTATGTGATGCATATTTTCATGAAATATTTAGTGATTTGGTGATGCACATACCAATAGGCATCAGCAGAAGTCAACATTTATTTGTATTGCAGGGGGCCTTTAAGAACGTTTAAAAACAATAGGGTAAGTCCAAGCTATTTTGCAACTTTGTCCCACGAGCTACTGACAAATAGTTTGCCATGAATTAATTGCAAAATGACTCATCTCAATTATTTTTCATGTTCTTGGTAAAGGTTCTGAATCCTTACCAAAAACAAGAAAAATGATTGAGATGAGTCATTTCGTAATTAATTTGTGGCAAATTATTTGTCGGTAACGCGTGGGACAAAGTTGCAAAATAGCTTGGACTAACCCATAACATGTTAGTAAACCGGTCTATTGGTGTGATTTGTAATGCAGGTAAATACGAGCATCGCTTTCGCGACAGCCCTGCTGCCGCAAGGCGTCTGGTCAGGCTATAGTGTAGGATGACATTGACCAGAGCATTCACAGCAAACTACCCAGTCCAGCCATACATGCACACTGCAAACTTAAAACTTGGACAAAAGCATGTTAGATTGCTGAGCAGTAACCCATGACCGAATTATGAATCACCAATGAAGTATATGAAAGTAAAAGGATTTTGGTATCATTCACTGATGTCACTTTTGTGATATACAGTGTATCTCAAAAATAATTGTGCAAGTTAAAAGCGCCGTCTTAGGTAATGAGAAAAACATTTTGTGACGTCATGCTTATATCACCTTCAAGAGCATAGTCTTAGCTTTCAAATGCCGTTTGTTCTGTTCAATTTGCTTGTTTTATTCCCGAGATAATGTTCAGTTAACAACGAAAAGGTAAAATCAGAAATGTGCCAATTTTACTACAGTCAATATAGCATCAGGCCCTCTTCCTGTAAGAATGACACAGTTGTGGAATTCCACCGTTTTGTTGTTTACGAAGATATCTCGAGATCAAAAAAGGCAAATTGACAGGAACAACAGTATTGAAAGCTAAGACTTTCCTTGATGCTGACGTAAACATTGTCACAGCCAGTATTTTCTAACTGTCAACAGAGGGCGCTTTCACTTTGAACATTTGTTGAGACAATGCTGCAGCAGTCTCAGAAATGATGGCAAGTAAAAAACGCCCTCTTTGGCAATTAAAAATACTCTGGTGACATTATGCTTACATCACCGTTAAGGGTAAATCTTAGCTTCAAATCGCCATTGTTCTGTTCAAGTTTGCTTGTTTTATCTCGATATGTTGTCACAACAAAAGGTGAATCAACAACTGTGTCACTTTTACTCCGACGCAGTAAAGTGCACAATCGCCGATCTTACCTTTCTTATTTAATTAACATAGTCTCAGATTAAGAACAAGCAATTAACAAACTAAACGGTAATTTAAAGCTAGACATCTACTCACGTGGACGTAAGCATCATGTACAAAAGTATTTTTCAATGCCAAAGAGGGCGGTTTCCTTGACCAATTCTTTTTGCGACACACTGTATATTTTCGATTTTGAGAAATGTTGGATTAAATCTGGGTTTCTCCTTTTGACTCACAGTGTATATCACTTATACCCGTTCTTTATCTTTAATTTATCATTTTCGCCTAAGGTCCAGTCATTGGTGCCGTAATGAAGTATGACCGAGTGAGTCCACGTATTGTTGCCATGATAGGCGGATTTTTGTCCTCTTTCAGCCTCATTGCCAGTGGCTTTACTCGCGATGTTGCCGTGTTAGGTTTCTGCCTCGCAGTGAATGGTAAGATTTGAGTACAATATTGATTTATTTATATAGCTACCTTATCTATCTATATCTATCTATCTATCTATCTATCTATCTATCTATCTATCTATCTATCTATATATCTAATTTATTAATATATTCATATATACGCTGCAATGAAAATGCACACCTGAAAGTTGTATGGAGTCATGTGACTCAGAGTCATGTTCACGAACAGTGACGTACGGTGGGTCAACTAAGTGGGGGGGGGGCACCCAGGTATACAGGTGTACGGTATACATTTACTGAAATGTTAGGTTTGGCGGGCATTTTTATGTGTTAAAGTGTAACCAATTTCAGTAATTTTCTAATAAATCGTGTACTTGCATGTATGTCATGATTAGTTTATAAAAAAAAAAACATTCCGCAAGCGAGCGTAGTGAGCGAGCGGTTTGGAAAATTTTGAAAACTCCAAGAAGAAAACGCGTTTTGTGGTGTGTTCTTCCAAAGTAAATCCAATTAACTCCAATGTCAGCACAAACAGAATTATGTAAGTGTTAAATCGGTAGCCAGGATTTTTCAAGGGGGAGAGGTGCACAAGTCAAGAAAATGGATCTTTGACAGAGGGCGCCGAAATTTTTTCGGTGTCTGGGGACTCCGCCTTAGAATAGCTAGTAGAGCCCCAGATGGATATCAGGGGGCGGAGCCCCCTGAAGCTCTCGGGTTCTTGCAGTTTCATAAGGCTATTTTGACTCTCTGCAAATACCTTTTTCTTCGTTAAATGGACAGTCAATTGTTACTAAAAATCCCCCACTATCAAACTTTTTGGCACTTCCGAAGGTATAACTTTTTGTATTATGAAATGCTGATCCTAGAATGAATTTGTCAAGGGTCATCAGGGGGCGGAGCCCCCTGAACACCTCGGGTTCTAATAGTTTCATGAGGCTATTTTGACTCTCTGCACATAAGTTTTTTTACGTGAAATGGACAGTTAATTATAACTAAATATCCCCCACTTCAAACTTGTTGGCACTTCAGAAGGTATAACTTTTTGTACTATAAAATGCTGATAGATTTCCTTAAAAGGTGATAATTTGTCGGCGGTCAGGGGGCAGAGCCCCATGAATATCATAAATTCAAACAATTTCTGGGCTAATTTTGACCTTGTGATAACACAATTGTTTTGTGAAATGAACAGCAATAAATGATTAAAAACCACCCCGATTTTTTGTATTATGAACTACATATAGAAGGTCATTTCAAAACATAGTAATAACTTATGGGGGTCAGGGGTCAGGGGGTCAAGTTATAGAGGTAAGCCAATCCTGCAAGCAAGCGGTTTTGAAAGCGAAAATAATTTCTTTGGGGCAAAGGGGAGAAGCCGGGTTGTAAATTCATTCCGTCGTGCATTTGGCTTTAGTGTAAACCAGAATAGTTTGTAATGGCTTTTTACAATGAAAATAAAAATAAAACCCTAAAACGATCAAGTTTCCATAATCATATTAAGTCCTTTCAACAATTTGAGAACTGTGACGGGTGAAATAAGTTGGATTAACAACAAACATTCGTGCTTATTACAAAAAATATATATGCCAAAAAAAGATGTATCTGTGTTTCCAAACATTCCAACGATTGATAAATAAAGCAATTCCATTAACACTACAAAACACTCGACAATGCCTGCAAGAGTACAATTTCCCTTAAGCCGTTAAATCACCTGATCAGCTCATATATTCTCTCATAAGAGTGACTTACTCATCGGGATGTTCGCGAAATACAATAAAAGTGCTGCCACTGAACGTGGCATATTTTGCCACGATTTATAATGGAGACTACCCAAAATTTACATTGCCGTGATTGTTGAACAAACTTATCCGTCACTTTGAATAGACGAAACAGACACGATAATGGATTACACACTTCGAATAAGTTAAATAAATAAATTTAAGTTAATTACTATAAGGACTTACATGCTGCTCTTATGAAGTTTATTCAAAAGCGTGATTTAAGACCAATTTCTAACTCGTTTGCTCTTGTTTTTTTTTCTTTTTCTTTTCCTATTTTTGCTGTGTTTTTTTTAG
>JZLH01S0609994.1:21298-31563 GCA_001188425.1 Eucidaris tribuloides | reverse complement strand
AGCTTTTGTGTGAAATGCCTGTTTTATATAAGTTAAATTGCCTCTGAACTTATGTTGCGTGCCTTCTACATTCAGATGTACACACTAATCAATGAATATAAGTTCTTCTTGTGATATTGGCTTGTAGAGGGCAAGTCCTTTTAATCTGTCTTTGGTGCAGTCCTCCAGCTTGAAATTTGGATCACAATGTCTAAATCACAGTTTGTTAGAAAGCCAAGAATCAGGCTTCCGGTTGTCTAAGCGGTTTCTCCGTCGTTGTTAGCAAAATTAATTGGATTATGTAACAGGACGGCCGTGGACATTGCAATCAAATAAGTTCAACTCCAGAAAAGGTCAAGATTTAAAGAAGTCGCGGTGTAAAAATGATGCGCTTTTTTTTTCAAAGTAATCGTGTACACACAGGTTGTGAAAGTGGAATTTATCGTAGTCGAAAAAAATCAGGAATCGATGCACAAATTTCAGATTTATGCATCATGAAAGACTACCTCCAAAAAATGATTCAGTTTTCATGTACATGATAGTCGTCGTATGGAGCATATTTGATATTCTGTCTTGTACAAGTTAGAACTTTCAACATCGTGTAGAACACATGTTTCATGTGTATACATTCCAAATCTCTAAGCTTCAAGTTATTTTGCAAACGCTACCTAGTGTACAGAATGTTTTCTTGAGTCGTCTAAAGGTGATAATAGTATCTTGATGGATTTGTGAATGTGTTTGAAAAACGTAGTAACGCTCACCGGGGAGCCTCCTTTTCTGAGTATCGCGGGATTCATTGGCCTTCGCAAGTTCGCAATACGATATATGCCTTGGGTTACAGCTTATAAGAAGATGGACACAAATGGCATACCCAAAATTGTCGATGACGTGCGCCAGTCTTGAAGGGCACTTTTCATCGCAAATTGTGTGTGCGATTACAAATCTACAGAAGTATATTACGCATCTGAAATAATCCGATAAAGTGGCATTTTAGAATGTAGTTAAAAAAAATCATTATAACGCATAACATACATTCATAAGTCATTTGTGCCAAAGAAAAACAAAAAGGAAAAATGTGAGAAAAAAGTTCACATTTCAATGCATTGTAAACAATGCATGAAGCAAAATTAAGTGGAAATATGTAAAACATGAATTAAAATATACAAGTGTAATATTTGCGGATTTGTAAATTAATTTTGTTAGGTCTATTCTGAAAGTGTAATCTACGAGTATGGTACACGGTTTTGGTAATGAGAGTGGCCCCCGGATGCTACACGCTCATACAGTAAATGTTATAGCGCTCGATGAAGTTGGCAGAAAGATGTCCCCACGATAAACATTATTTACATTTAATTCTTGTGTCTTAAGAGTTGACTAGTTAGTAATTAATTAAGTACATATATACGTAACTGACATTTTACAGTTTACGATGTAAAAATTGTTATTCTGAACGATCTTTCGATTTTCAATAAAAGCATACGCCGTCCGACGTGTGTCTCCGCACACTCGATACGTGACATCACTGTTTTCTGGCAGCCGTTGAATTGGTTTGCATGGTTATCAATTGTTATAGCTGCATTTCAACATGCATCGGTTTGCAGGTTTTTGCTGGCATTATTGCAAATCATGTGCTAGTCATCAGTTCGCAGACCTATTTTGAAGGTGGAATATGCTCCAAAAGTGACATTTTTTGTTAAATTAATAACTCTTGTAAGGAGCATTTGTACTATTTTTATACTGCAACTCATTCTGTAGTTCATATTTTATTTAATGTTCCAATCTCTTGAAATACAATGGAGATATTTGCAAACGCTCGTGTAGCAGTGTTGAAAATCAAACTTACTCAAATTGATTGTTTTGATTTTCTGCAAAAAACTAAAACATATAAAAAAGGCTTTTTGGTACATATTGGATTGAATACTAAGGAAATACATACCCGAAAGCACACAACAAAATGAATTGTATAAAATCACGAATATTCGAATTAAGAAAGAAATCGTCCGCTAAATGGAAGAGGCGTAGCGTCACAAGGAGGCTGTTTTTTTATGAATGGTTACGTAAGACGCCTAAAAGCCAATTAGCAACCGGAAGGCTGAGAATTGTCGCGTGTCTAAATCGATTCATAAGCTTTGCCAGTAAACTTCATATTCTATATTACATAAGTGTCTTTTTGTTGAATATGTAGGTGAAGTGAATTATTGTAGTGTGTTGTACAATGCTCGTAACATCAAGTTAATTGAATAAAGGTGAATGTTCATGGATAAAAATATAACTGACACAGATGTATAATTTGTTGTCTAAAGATGAAGAGATGTATGCAATACCAACGTATATATTTTTACAGACACTCTCAAATATTCATGTGTGTCGTAATCCACACAGTCATGAGGTGTGTATTAAAGATAAACTGACAACGGTAGTGGGGAGGTGTGAGAAGTGTGACATAAAGCTGATCAGTATATAATATGTTGAAAGTGACAACGGTATGTAGTTTGTACAAAGAAGACTAGGGTGTAGAGATGAATTCTCGTAATTAGCATATATCTAGGCCGCTTTTTGCAACACACTAATAGAAAATAAAGATCGTTAGCATAGAACATAGGGTCCACAATTTAAACAGACATTTTCAAATATTTTCCGAGGCGTACAGAAAGTAACCTTATTTGGAACGCGGCTACATAGATAATGCAACCTTTTTCAAAAAAATTTTCGGCGCACTTCTCGCGCCAAAAGATTTTGAAAAAACATCCCTTAACATCGAGTAAGGAGTGGTATAGATGTGAGCGGTGGACTTGACATGTATCCAAAAGTGTTTCCAATCACTAATAATGATGTCTTCTGTATTTTAGTTCGTTAAAAAGGCATGGTCGTTTCTTACTTGGTCAGAGCTCTTACAGAATATGCAAGGCATGAGATATATGTCTACTGTTTACTTTAAATGATAAAAAGCATGAAATTTGGGCAAGCACATAGAAAATGTTTTAATGTAAGATTGTATAATTTTGATGTTTTAAATAGACTATAAATTGAGCGATCTACATCGCATTGAAATTGATGTTCAGATACAGGTACTTGAACAGATATGCAAAATTTTATTAAAGAAATTCTACTTCAATAATTCGTTTTAGGAACATAAGTTTGTTTTTCAAAGATGGGGAAATGAGTACAGAATCATGGATGAAGACTGTTTGACTATATGGATTTAAAATGCAACCTGCTCATTGTCATGGTAGTGGAAATGTAGAAAGCAGTTTGGTTAGAAATTTGATCAGAAGCATAAAGATTGATGGAGTAAGAGGGATTTTTTTATTCTTTGCAACTTCATATTGTTGACATACAGGGAAACCCCCTTATAACGAGAATCTGTCATGGAGTAAAATATATTTGGGTATACTGATTAATTTTCAGGTGGAAGCCAGATACGGCCCATGTTTCTTAAGGCCGGTTGAGGATTATTGATGACCCGAATGAGCCAACGAGCATTTAAGACTATTAGTCATTTCGAGATGGTGGCCGCATATGTTTGCGCATCACTACTACATGATTCGGCCACCATGTCAGTGTCCAGACAGTGTTTGTTGCTAGGCAACGGATAAACCATAAAGTAATATCTAAAAAATTGTTTATATGTAACAATGGTTTCAAACCTAAAACAAATTTGTAGCAGGAAATGTATCGGTATATTATAAATTTGTACAGATTGTATCGATCGAGGTTAATTGGCAAATAACTTTATTTATTTAAATTGGCTTAGTGACCTATTTACCATAGCAAGCCTAGGGAGCTGTGTAGCATGATGAAAACATCGCTGGCATATGGGATCCATTAAATTCAAAAATTTTCTTATGAAAAGAAGGGAATATTTTTCCTGGAAAGAGTTGAATTATTGGGTTTTTAATATACCATACATCAACATTAAGCAGTTTTTGGCATATATTTATGAAAACAGCCGATGTTATTGTGCAGATAGATTGTCTGCAACAAATAAATATTCTCACCATAAACAGTCTTAAGTCATTGTTCAAGGCATTGTAACAATCGTCCTGGCATTTGCAATGAACATTGCATCTGAAGTGTGCACTGATACACATTTGCTTTCTCTAACCTGCTCCTACATGGCACTCCAGCAGCTCTGGGCATGGATATATTGTCACTAGGGGCCTACACTGTTCTAGCAAGTTCTATCTCCACGCAGAGAGAGGGCAACTGGCAGTAGTACGTACTAAAGGTCGCTCAATATGCCCCCTCGCAATGCTGCACTCCTGATGATGTTGCTGTAAAGCAGCCGGCAACGATCTGACGTCCTTTTTCGTGTGAATACAAACTTTCTAACAGAGGAGGATGATGAAATAATCTAGAAAAGCTCCAGTCTCTCTAAATATTTGTTCTGGTGTAGTGTGGCGCTCGATTTAGAAGGCTAAGGGAGTTCATCATGTGTCTAGCTCCCACCTTTCCATGCTGTTTTCTTACACAACTTGGGCAAACTAGGACATGGTGTCCCATGAGCGTGAAACATGGGACACTGGATAACGAAATTTTGTGGACGTCAAGGAGGCACTTATCTTCTGAGCTGGGATGGGATGTAGTGAAGTTTTTTGGCACTTCCGAAAGCAGGCCAGAATGCAGACTTTCTAGGCTGCTGTTCAGCGTGCCACTGCTTGCCCAACTTTATACAAATCTATGGTCTGATCAAAGATTGTGAAAGCTTGTCTGAGCGCATCAGCACATGTACGGCAATGATCTATGGAATCATCCTTCTTCATGATTTGCAGGGAGTAATGGCTGGATGTGTCTCATGCAGGTTACCATTAACACTGGCACCATCATTAACAACAGGGGGTTTTCTACTGATGGCACTTAACACCAGTGCATCATCAAGAAGTTTGAGCATTCCATCGTTGTTGCCATTCAGCGAAACGAAAACTGTTGCCAGATCTCTGGCACGGGGCTGGACACTCAACATGCTACGTTGGCCTAGGTCCCTTATGGCTTATTTCTCTGGTCCTGTGCCTTTAGACAGCTTGTGAAGTGTTGATACACCAGAAACTTATATTACTCGCTGAGTCTTGTGTTGCTTTTTTATGATGTGTGGGAAAAACATCCACACAACAGTTGCCAATTATCTTCGAATGACGCATTCTAAGAACGTTTTACGAACAGCACCATCCATGATGATCACATGCCGTGCCCTGGACCTTGAATCAATTGCAGGGACTTGACAATGTTGTTCAAGACATGCCCCATGAGATCGCAACTTATTCCCCAGATGTAACTTCTATAGAAGAAAGGGTGGTGGAAATGGATGATTTCAATGGCTGAAGAAATTGTCCTTATTCCTCATCTCTTTGTTTTGGCAATGCAACATAAACCGTCTTGCAAAAAAAGGAAGAATTCGCTTTTCCAATCAGATTTGGCATGTCTTCTGCCTTTCTTTTGAATGATGTGCTTGTTCGTTGAGCAGTAGCGACTTTGTTCGCTGGGGATGGTTGGTATTATTGGTTTGATGTCGGCGGGGATGCCGCTCGTCACAACTATTTCATACTCCTTCTTGATTTTATTGTGGTGAGCCACTCGCATCGTCTCCATGATTTCCAAATTAAAAAGGAGTGCATTCATACCACAACTGAGTTTAAATGTCATCCTTGTGTAATCACCCCAGCTTCTTTCATTATCATTTCCTTCTTTCATAATGGCTGATGTAAATGACTGAGAATCTTTTCTTTTAGTTGGAACTTTCCATTCTGTTTAGTTTGATTATGGTTGTGTGTAATATGTTGTGTGCTCTCAAATTTCATTTTTTCCAACATTATTTTACAAACGTGAGCTACATTCCTGCGTGTATGAAAACCGTTGTACGATAGTAAGCGCAATATATATGAAATACGTTAAATGTTGAGTAAAAAATTGGTCTGCAAACTCAAATATGCATGGTTTGCCAAGGAAAATATGTTGCTAGCAGCTGTTTCTGATGAATATGCACAGTTATGATTGCTTCAGAGTGGTTGTTGGTACGAAGAGTGAAGCTGGCAAGATATTGAACATACATTAAATTGTTCGGTAAAAGTTGGTCTGAAGGTTCTTGCATGTTGGTTCTATGGAAATATGTTACTTGGCAACCGTTGCTATGCTTAATGTACAGTTTTGCAATTGGCTCCACATCTGATTCATTTGCAGAAAATGTTTAGAATGAATGTGACGATACATAGTTGGGGCAAATTTTCATGCTTTATCATCATCTGAACATTTTCGCACCGATCGCCTAGACTATATGGGTCGGAGATCTCAGTCGGCACACTCCCGTCCAACTATAGAATCTGAGTACCCCCGCCCCCCCCCCGGCGTTTAGCGTTTGGATGCGTAGCAACTTTGATTCTCCTCCAACAAAAAAATGGCAATACTGTAAGATGTGTTTTCTAATAAATGACAATATTCAGTCCCCCGCCGGTCATGTGTTTAGATGCGTACAACTTTACTTCTCCAAAATACATTGCTGTACAATGTAAATTTCTAAAATTAAAAGGACAAATGTAACACTTACGAAGAGGCCATAATATGCACCTCAAAATGGAATCATTCGACCTTTATCCTGGGGGGGGGGGGTTGGTTGATTCCGATTATTGAACAGATTATGCGTGTTTCTTTTTGGCACACCTAAGGCATGCCCTACACACCACACACACACACACACACACACACACAACACCACAAACACACACACACATAACAGCACACACACACACACAACACAACTGTTTGGGGATGTTGGGAAACACACACTGCACGCACCACACACACGACAGACACAAGCGGCACACAGACACAAACCACCACACACACACACCACTTCAAACGCACACAAAACAACACAAACACACACCAACCACACCACACGTATCAACACTCACACACACATTAACACAGGCATTCTTGTGGAGGTATGTTGGTCGGTGTGTGTTTGTATCTTGTGGGAAAATCTCATAGAACATGGCACAATTTGGGTTCCCAAAGTATGTCTGTGTGAGCAGAGTTGCAAAAATGTTGTTAATATGCTGTTTAGGCATTTATACGCTTATACGTTTGAGGTATTCCTTTGTAGGCTACGCGCAACACACCGCACCCATACACTTACACCATACACAACAACCCAAGCACAGCACACACACACAATCAAGCACACACACACACACCACAACACACAGCACACACAACACACACACACCACACACACACATCAACCCACACCCCCCGCCCCAGCACACATCACAAACACAGTAGTATACAGACACAAAGGATTCCAAAAAAAAACACCTTTCGAGCAGCAATAAAATAGTAGAGAAACATGTTTGCATTCTGTTACAGAGTTGCATAATATTTACGTCATGCAATATATTTTATTCATTTATTTACGTATTTATTCATTTATTCATTTATTGATTTAGATTGTTATTTAGTTAGTTAATTAGTTAGTAAATTCGACAACAGTCTTCATCTCTACGTCATGCTGTGTTTCATGGGACGTTATAATAGTCAAAAAATATGAAAACTTCTTGCATAACTTGCGATGCCCTGTGGTGAAGGCCGGTAACCTTTCCTGAGTACAAATAGTCTGACTTCCACACGTAAGAATTTATCATATCATATCAATTTCTAAGCGATCTTTTACTTTCTTCATGGTCTAGAGTTTTGCAACACAATGGTAAACTGGAACTAAACCCGTCGTTTTGAGCACATATTTCGCCATTGTAACAAATCTACAATCCGTATATACTATTGACACGAGATTTATGATAATCAAATGTTTCCCTTTAAGGTTACATCAAAATATGTGACCAAAGTCAATGTTATCATCCGCGGAATTGAGTCTGAAAACGTCCTTTTTGGTCAAAAATCTCGTGGAAGATCCCCGTTTTTCCCATCTTTTCTGACTTTACCGCCTCATAAAATGAAAGTGCGTCATTGGTAAATATATTGACAATAAGTATTTGTAGCGGAAAGTCTATGGATTCTAAAAATGTAAAAATCAATTTTATTGGGTAGGAGAAGGCCCGCGGAATTGGCGAAAATCAAACACAAACGTACATTTTCTGTCAGTCCCAGCTGCACGCAGCCTTTATATGCGTTCAAGTGTGCATGAGAACAACGACAGCAGTCTGTCGCTTCCTCCTATACACAGGACGTGTGAGAGAGCAGTGACACATGACCTGTGCGGTACCTCGGATATCTCTGCTCAAAAGAGGATCGCTTTCTTTTGTTAAGAAATTCATATGATGCTAAATAGATGACTATCATCAATTAATTGCCTTGAACTTAGACTAGTCTAGTGTGGCTTGTGGTGATGTTCTGTTCTTACGGCAGAGCATGGGGCAGAGTGAGGAAGAAAAAGCAGAAAAAGCCGGAGAGTGAGTGTACTAATACCCTGGGGGTAGAAAAAAGCCGCGATGGCCTGGAAGCGAGACTAGAGTACAAAGTACTGTCGAGTACAAAGAGAGGTCGAGTACCTTGATGCTCAAGTACATGTAGGGGAAACCCCCTATCGTAGTGGATTTTAGCCAACCGAAGGTTGTAGGGGATACCTATATACGGGGAAAATGACAAGCCGTAGGGAGGATTGAAGTAGGGTTTTTTGATGATTTTCAGAAATATTCTTAAATCCCCGAAGTATTTCAAAGAATTGTGTTCTTCAATCTACCAATGTACACATGTGTGTACATTATACTCTGTTATGTTGTATTTTGTTGGAAATGAAATAAAATGAAATAAGAATATCGGTATAGGCCTATATTCGTCCGTTTTGTCCATCTCCGGTGAAGAAATCGTGATCAATCTATTGTATCTATTAAGGTTATTTTGCAGAGGAAAACATACCTTCGTAGGCAGTAGGGTCAAAGTGGATTTGTGTAGGGGAAAACATAGGTTCGTAGGGAAAATTGGGTTATTGAGGCGTAGGGGAAAAGTGGTGTCCGTAGGGAAAAAAACGCATGCGGCGTAGGGGGAAATGGTAATTTTGAGTGACGGCCCTGGTACAATTTCTAGATGTGGAGTTTGAGTATTTTGTAGCCCGAGTTTACGACAACCGTAGTTCAACTGCCTGGACATTCGAGTACGCGAAGAACTTGTAACTATTACAAGTACTACAACCAGAATGAATCCTTCCACCCCGTGGTATTTCCTGGAAAAGTCAAAGAAAGAGAGAATACAGAACAATTAAATTGTTAGAAAAGATATTGTCGGTCAAAAACAGAACGGTGTAGACAAAAGCATCAACCCCCCCCCCCCAAAAAAGAAAACCAAGGGAATAAAGGTACGGCATTCCTTCTGAAGAACCCACTGTTAAAACTACTGTATAAGAATAAGCAAGACTAATATCTAATTATGACGATAATAATAATGATGATGATAATAATGATGATGATGATGATGATGATGATGATGATGATGATGATACTACTACTACTACTACTACTACTACTACTACTACTACTACTACTAACAATTACCTAGAATTTGAAAATGCGCAAAAAGCCATTGGTCGTTTAGTGTATGTTATATGCTAGTAAATGTTGTCTCTATAGCAGTCACTATAATTCCTCTAAAACTGAGTTTCTAGCTCCTATACTTTGTTGATTCTTAGATCATGTCTTCTTCTGAATTCCAGTATATTTATACAATGTTAATATTTAAGTATGGAAAAGGAGACGCCCTGCCTTTAAAAAAGTAATAAATACGTAATTTCGAGTAACAGTAATAATATTAAATCATTCATTGAGCTCAGCGGCTATGTTCATAATTCTTTTGCGCTGCAAGAGCTCCTTGATATGCCAAATTAGCAAAAACATAAATGAAATTGAGTCTGTATTCGAAACACGTGAGTTTTCACCCTTAATTGAAATCTTTATGATGTATCAGATTTCCTGACAACTAGTGGTAAGCTAGTCCATAATCTTGGGAACGCGCAAATAATGATTATTTGCCTAGAGTCACTTTTGTTCTAATTTGAAAAGTTTGCAATGTTAACTCTTAACGTGCCGAAGTCGCAGATCTGAATATATCTAGTGTACTACGGAGATTATGACCTCTGACTCACCTGAAAGATTAACCTAGTCCAAGTTAAAGCGACTCGGAGTTGACACCACACTATTCCCAGTCAATCAATTCGGAAATCTGAGTCACTTTAACATGGCCCTGGGAAGCCCTGGGAAGCCCTGCAGCACCCCCAGAAATTTTCCAGGGGGTGCACAGCACCAATGCAAAAGTCGTGTATGCCATGATGTACAGCATTATACGTC
>JZLH01S0609990.1:2866-15825 GCA_001188425.1 Eucidaris tribuloides | reverse complement strand
TTAGCAATTTCTAAGGGCTATAGTGTATGATATGAGAGTCAAAAACTCAAAATCAATATGCTACACAGTGGGAACACAAACTACATGTAAATAACGTATAACAACAACATTTTGTATGATACTTTCAAGTTAATTGTTGATGTCATTTTGACCCTTTTCCTCACCTGTTTTTGCCTAAACTGCAATTTCATACTGGTGGTTGTTGGTATTGGCAAATGAAGAACCAAAACAAATGCGCAAGTGTCTTTAGTTTAAGCGATTCCCGTCTACAGTGCATTATTAAGGGTACAATAATTGAGTCAGTTTAGAACCATATGTTGTATGTTAGTTACCTGCTGATATCCCATGCTGGTCATCTAATTCACCATAAATTGTCAGTATGAGCTTGGCCCTGCACTTGATAGGAAAAAGATCCAGCTCTGGAGTATAATCTACAGGAATACATGTATATACACTGAGAGCCATTGGCAAATTATGAGGGGGGGGGGGGTAGGCTGGGGGGATCATGTCAAGTATTTTACAGTATTATAGAAGGAGATAATATCTGAGAAAATATAATGTAAATAACTACATATTATCTTGAGTCTTGACTCTTGACAGACATTTTCAGGTCCCGGTCATTTCACCTACCTTTGTGAGGGCAGGACAGACCAAGTGCAGCTGGCAGCTGCATAAGAATTGACCTCAATGTTCAGTATGAGCTCTGACCTTTAACCCCCAAATTTAGTTAATTCTCCTTATCGCATATAGCCGATATCAAGCAATATCACCTCGCGATACCGATATTTGATCGATCGCTCTTGGGATGTATACTTCCGGTTCGGGTAAATCGTACAGTTAAACGCACAAAACACATCATTTTGAACCTCGTCAAATTGATACCTCAAACCCGAGTAAACATGGCTTGACCTGATGAGTGATGAATAATTTTGAAGAAGATGTCACGATAAAGGACTTTCTTAGTGAAAGAAATATTCTTACGACCTGTAAACAAAGGAATGAACTCGAAAATCTTGCCAAGAAAGCCGCAAATATTTACCCCGTGAGGGAGGAATGCTACCATGCGCATGCCGATTCAGAATGCGAACGCCCGTGTGCGAGGACGGCTGATGGCGCCTCCGTTCATGACCTAAATAAATGGAAGGGTTGTTTTATAGACGAAGGACTTGAAAAAAAAATTATTCGCGAGATTATAAGAAAGATTTTGACATGATCCATTCCTGCATGAGTACATGTACTTAAGCGTTCGATTTGTATCGCGCTTGCTTAACTGGAAGTCTACTTCAAGATAATTAAGGGTAAAAAAATTAGAGCGCCACGTGCGTTCAGATTTGGAGAACTTTATGTGATAAGGAAAATTAATTCACCTTTCTTGTGGTAAATCATAGACCCAAATTTCATAAAGCAACGTTCAATTTTCCTATCATGGAATTGATTTTACAGTTTTCAGCTACACACCTGTATGTACATGTACATGAAGGCCTGCACCTTAGAAAATTGCTGATACCAGTAATAAAGGAAGGATCTACATGTACATGTAAACATTTTGAATTTCATATAATGTGTCTTTCTTTTTTCACCTCACAGTACTACACTACTAAGGTGCGTTTGCATTTGAAGAAATTACTCTGAAAGCACTCAGTTTGTAAAGGTTTAACTTCTTGTCTTTCGTTTTGTAACAGGAGATACAACAGCCACTGGAAACATCTTACTACTGGATTTATTTGTGTTGTACCATGACTTAGCTTTGGCAGCTTGACTTTTCACCCCAAGTGTCGGTTTGCTGTAGAGATCCAGCTTGAAGCTTAGCACGGGAATCAGGAAACGTAATCAGATCGCATCAAGGAACACACACCGCCATATGCAAGATCAATTCAGCCATTGGCCTGACAGACCCGGACTACGGTGGCAGCGACAGTTACTCGTGGATTCAGATCAATTTTCCATCGACGGTTCGAAGTTCTGCAGTCAAAAGCCCATTTCCAAGATGTTGTCACTCGCAATCGTGTTGTGCTCCATTTTGGCTAGTCATGGTAGGTACATGGACAAGTTGGACAACAGTCGATATAGTTGACAGGAAAATACCTGCGATTTTAATTTAATACAAAGTATTCAAATTTATGGATGTTTCTATGATATCTGGGACGGTGACCTACATGTACAGTAGTAACGAGGTAATCCATTTTGCCTGCTGTTGATAAATGAACTTCAATACTTGGAATCCAGCCTGCATGCATTACTTGTTGCTACACTACATGTACATGTATGTCTGGCAAGCTTCTGGCAAGCTTTTAGAATGTCAATCTTTGTTTAAAAGGTATGCATCAAATTTGAATATTTAACTAGTAAACAAAACTAAACATATATATTTTCATGCAACTTGCATACCACCTCCGGCAAGCCATCAGGTTGTCCAGAGCAACCTTTGTCAGAGAGGTATGCATAAAATTTGCATACATTTTGAAACAGTCTATTGTTAGCAAATATTAATATTGTTAAATCCTGGACGTTTGTTCTTTTCATGGAATAACATACATGTAAAGCTTTAATAGCAAAATAGCATCCATGATGATTTTTGTACATACTCATGTACACAAGTTTTGGTTGCTTATCCTCGATACATGAGCTCATCTGTAAGCTCATCTCATACGTCCCAGTGATAAGGTGTCAAGAGTATTGGATTGTGCGTGTATGCCCAACAGGTGGCGCAGAGCACGTGAATGTGCAATCAATGAAGTATTAAAGGCACAACTCGATCAAAGACAGCTTTTTTCAGAATGTAATGTATAAGAACTACATGCATGCATACATGTACATACAGTACATGTACAGTTGACTGTTGAGGCAGAATTGAATAATGTCCTCTATTGACTCAGATGATAAGAAGTTCAACACGGAATACTGTTTCCAACAATGTTCATTTTTTTTCCCGTAGACTACTTTGTACTCCACCTGAGTATTAATGTAAGTCACACATGATGCAGGCCTCGACAAAAAAAAAATAAATAAAAAATGCTAGTCCGACACTTCAATTGTAAATTCAAGTGCCCAACAGCAAAATCCAAATGCCCAAATTTTTCCACCACAAAATTATATCCCAGTGATAGAGAAGATCTCGTACATACTCAAGAATATATTTTAATCACTTGATGAATTGTCAGTTAAAGAGACTGAGCTGCATGACAATCGATCTAGACACAAGTTTTGTTTTTTTTCCCAATTGATAATTGCAACAAAAAAGGCACTACCCAATGGGGCAGGTTCTTATTTCTTAGTGCTCGATCTTGATTTTTAGGTGCCCAGGGCACTTAGACACCTAGGTTTGTTGAGCCCTGCATGATGTTTATCCATGCATACTTTGCCAGTGGCAGCATAATTGTCCAAACTTTAGTATTCTGGAATATGTTTATTTGTCTTTCGAACCCATTGAAGATTTGATTTGAAGGTTTGATTTTGCTGTAACGTGCATTTCCCATGTCTAGTGTCTAGTTTTCAACGGGTTAAAGCCACTGGCTAACATTTACCACTGTTAAAAAAAATGTGAGCTACATAATCCTCCACGATCCAAGTGTCTTTGATAAGGTCTAAAAATGAAGCCCTGAAAAAATTGTATTTCAAAATGATTATTTAGTGCTTTAAAAGAGTGAAAATCGTAAGTTGACCGGATTCACTTGCCCATTTCCTCCCATAGACTTACTGTGTGTAGATCTGGGCTATTTTCTACTCGCCCCGAGTATTAATTGTTTATTCATTCATATCTTGCCAGTGGCAGCATAAATTTCCAAACTTTTGTATTCTAGGGTGTTTATTTGTCAGTTTGAACACTACTATGTAGCTCAGATATCAAAGTTTGACAATTTTTTAAATTGAAGCTCCACAATGTTAGCCTATCACTTTAAGCACTACTAGTATGTACCTCTATATGAAAGTTTGACGATCTTTTAAATTGAAGGTCCACAATGTTAAATTGTGTCTTTAACTCCATACATTGACCATTCATCCCAGTTGGCCGTCCAGACACCTGCCCCAGACATATTTCCCTGTTTTCCTAAAACCACACATCCCCTCCCTGTAATTAGATTTCCCCCTCACATTTCCCAGTGCTATGCTTATTGTCTGCCCGAATTTATAAGCGGCCAATATGAAACTCTGCAATATTACCAAATCTGATAGTGTCTGGAGGAAATTTGAAACATATGCTGAAGTGAAATTAGTGAAATGAAGTGAAGCGAAGTGCTACGTGTATATCCTGAAAGAACAAGAAAAGTGTCAAATCAAATTTGTTGACTTTCTGGGAATTTTTATCCTTTCTTTAGCCAATTAATTGCCACCTGAAATTAAGATACAGGTGAAACTACATGCTGCCTCTAGTGCTACACTTGCCACCCTTCTCCCTAATAAGTTTGGAGGTCACCTAAAGTCAATCTTGCTTTTCTCAGAAACCACCAGGGAAAAAATTAAAATTTTCATTTCAGAACTACTTTCAGTGTATTCCAGATATTCTTTTGTACTGAACCCTGTGGTAATTTACGAGGGCTCTTTTCCAAATTTCAGGGGCTCTTTTGCCATTTTGGTGGTGCAATCGCGCCCCGCCCCTGTGTATTTTCTTCCCAGGAAACCACCAAATACATCAAACAAGTCACAGTTTGGGGGGACCTAATACATTTTATGGGATTTGTAAAATGAATAGAGTTGAAATTCAGTGTTGCACAGCAAAGATGACATGTATGAATAAAATAATGACCATAAACATTTCACAACAGAACTTACAGAAGCCTTGATTGTAGGAGCATTGTGTCTTGTGTCCATTCTTGCCATTTTCCTTTTTGTTTTGTCTTCATTTTTTTTTTCTTTATTCTATCTTCAAAAGTGATCGTCGCCACCACAGAGCAGCGTTGCAACATCCGGATGTCGACCACGTCGCCCTTTGTGGAAGCGTTCTACCTGGACGAGTCGGCGATGTCGGGATGCGAGGCGAGCGTGGACGGGACCGCCAACGCGGACGAAATCCACATCATCAACCTCAAGACGTCGCAGGAGGATCTGCTCCAGTCCGATCACGTGATGACGCTGAACATCGGTACGCGCTGGCCCCAGATGAAACCGATCGTGATCGTCCTCAACTCGTTGTACCCTGTCACGTGGAGACTGGTGGCGGAAGGCTACAGTAGCCCCCGCCCGTTTAAGTTTGTGGTAAGTCGTAATATCTTTCAATTCCAAATGGTGTGTTTGCATTCAACTTAACCGTGCAAGGTACAAAATGTCAAAGACCATAGAATTTAGAAATTCCCTGAGCTCATAGTGCAAAGCAGAGGATGAAAATTATTACAGCAGTGCAAGACGTTCTGTGTTGTTCATATCAACAGTTGTCCACATACTGTATTATCAGTAGACCGTGACTGGATAAGTACCATTTTGATGTGAACATAATACTTTCAATAATTCATTTATTGCATTTTTTTTTCAAGTGTGCATTTCTCAAGCTCCCATTGGAGGTGTGTACCTCTTGCGCATGCACTGTCCCTCCAATACCCCACCATCTAAAAATACAGATTTTTTTCGGTCGTTGTTGCATGTTGGAGGGTTAGTGCTGTTGGCAGTGGGGTTGTGTTATGGTCTTGAACTTGAAGAAGTGGCACAAATGTGTGTAGGTTGGTTTGTTCATATTTGTGAAATCGTGTATTCATACCAATGCCTGGAGGATTGAATTGTCTTCCACTGTATGCCCCTACCCCCCCCCCACCACCCCACACATACACATTCTCACATATCAGCGTAGGAAATATACAGGGGCTGAGGGCGATTTAGACCCCCCCCCCCCCCAAGTTGACAAAATAGCCCCCTTAATTTGCAAAACAGCCTTCAAATTTTCTTTATACTAAAACCACTAAATAGGCTTGAAAGTAGCATAAATAACATTTTATTTCCTGCCCTGCCACATATAACAGTATGCAGTATGCACATGCTTAAACATTACATATGCATGCACACACACACACACACATACATGTACACACACACAATTGCTTATTTTGGGATTGAATAAAGTTTTTCTTCCCTCCAGCAAGCCTACCCCCCCCCCCTTCCTTGTCATACCAAGTCCTCTACAGTTCCAATACATAAACCAATCATCCAATATAACCTCTAGAGTAAACAGAAAGAGACAGGCAAAAACTAATCATGCCCATGAAGGCTGTGTGTGTTATTTTTATTGAATTTCAAATTGCTACTTATTCTGCGCCAGTCTGAGGCAATCTGGAGTCTCCACTTGATTTTTAACGAAATTGATTTTTATTAAATGTCAGTCAGGAAGGAGTCAAATGTGTTACATTCCTTCAGACATTCTGGCATTGACTCTATTGACACTGAACTGTTTGTTATTTGCTATGCGAGTACTGTCAGGCAGACGTCACATGTCTGCAAGGAGCGAGCGATTAGCCCCCTTTACACTTAGGGAATGTTTCTGGTTTGAATATTCTTGTGATGTGTACAGATCTGTGTTAAATAATCTGGGGAGTTGTATGGCTCTATTTGTCTCTGTTTGTGTCTGTCTGTCTGTGTGTTTGTCTGTATGTATCTGTGTTAGCGTGTCTCTCTCTATGTTAATGTGTAAGGCAGGGGATCTCTTTTGCATGCCTGAAAATTAACATTTTGTAAATACAGTGTCATTTAGAGAAATGCCATCTGGGAACCTTTAGCATAATATAGGAGCTAGAAACTCAGTTTTAGTGGAATTATAGTGACCGTTAGACTCAGTTTTGAATTTTTTTCTCGTGAGATAAAAAAATCCTATCATCAGAAAGGTATAGCGTCGTTATCACTATAAGGTCTATTTGTGTGATTCTTTGCAGTTTTAAATTCTATGGCAATCACTGACACCCTGCGCAGATTTTCAGAGTACATATCCCTCCAATCAATAGGCCTCAAGCCAGGGCAATTGGGTTATCTTTTCCTGGTCTGCGGGGGATTTTGCAATTTGATGCACGTCGTTTAAATATTTTGAATTTCAATCAATCGGAGACAATGATTTTTATTTCCACACTGTTCACACTTGATTAGAAGTTAGAACTCAATAGATTGTAGAGTATCTAAAAAAATAGAATGACTACATGTATGCTTATCTCTTTCCCGCAATACTTTGACGAGAGGAGAATATTATATTTGCAAGGACTGGACACAAATCCTTTCCGTGTGCATAGAGAGGAAATTAATTGAACCTAAATTTATGCTTCATCAATTTGCTGAAATACCAGGAGGCAGGATACGTTGTGGTCGAAACTAGAAACCCACAATGTTTCATGTGTCATGCACAGGAAATGATCTGTGTTTCATAAACTTGTGTTCCTCCTTCAGTTCATTTTCTTTGAAATCCTGTATGCTTGCAATGTACTGTACTATACATACATGTATCTGATTGCTGCAGCAATGGCTCAACATGTTGCAGTTAGAGAAAATTTTACAAGATTCTGTTAGTTTAAAAAAGAAAGAATGTTTTCATCCAAATTGTACCGATAGCGGTTGTTCAATCAAACCACAGTGATCTGATAATTGTGGAGAATAATTGCTGTGGACATTTTGAATCATTTTTAGATCATTCCCTGTTCTCAATCTCATCACACAGTACTCATTTTTCTAAAGTGGTACATGTGTCAATGTACATGTACATTACATGATAAAACAATATGTTGTTGCACGACATTGAGTTAAAAATAAGATTGAGTATTTGAAGAACAACTACTCGTACATGTATTTCAAACCATCTACATGTATTCATGAATAAATAGTGCTGTTCTGAAAATGTCACTCAGTACAGAACAGTGTACATGTAGTTGAAAAAAACCCACTTTTTAACCAAACTTTTACAATTTACACAAATCATCATGCTTGACAAAGTACTAACATAGAAAATTACAAATCTATTTGTGTGACAATGTTTCTTGTGTTGCAATGCTAAGGCCAACATCAGAAAGCCAATCCTAACTATTCCCATATTACAGTGCGCATTTATGTACACTGTATGCTTTCATCTGGAAACCAATAAAACAGGGAATTCTGATGAAATATTAGCGAGAGTGATTTTCCGCGATAACGGAAAACGGACGGAATTTCTGGAAATCACAACTTGAAACAGAAAATGAGTTTTCATACGGAAAATCGTGGAAAACCTCTTTTTTTTCTCCAAATTTTTTTTCTTTTCGAAAGGAAAAACACAAAACTCAGAACAAAAATTAGAAAAAGTTGTCACAAAAACGCAGAAACACCAAGAAATATTTGTTTCAAGTTTTATGTTAACGGAATTGTCAATTTTTTTCATGTATACAAAGTCTATGGTAAAACGGAATTTCCATTTTTCAGACAAGTTGAAATGGAATTCCAGATTTTTGGAAACGGAAAAGGCCTTTTCTTGAAACCGAAAATCACTGTCCCTAAAAGATTTCCCATTATTTACCTGCACAAGGCTGCAGACCTACAGTGTACTCTAGTTTATCTTAAACTTTAATTATAAATATTTCCTTTATTTTTATCTTTGTCAATAAGATACGGAAAAAAAATTCTGTGGTTTTTAAAGAATAATCCATGGCAAATTTGTTTTGTTTCATACTGATTTGCTGTGATACACTTCGTCATAGTGGGGTTGCAGAGGCAAAGCTCATATGTAGAATGACTCTGTATGTATTGTGGGGGGCCTACATGTACGTGTACATGTATGATGTGTGCATGGCAATGTCCAGCACATAGTGTGCACTACTTCCAAACATGTAGATTATGTACAATTGAGCAGGATTATCATCAGTCCGCTAACCATGAATTATGTGCAGAAATTTGCGATAACAGATGAGCGCAGCTTTGTCAAGTAGAATTGTCCAAGCCCTGCATGCCCTACATAATGCATCATAATTGCCACAGATAAAGTGACCTATCATCTGGAGCCCGTAATTGCGTTAGCATTAATTTCCCCGGTAATAAATTCAAGCTTTCACGTTCTGACCACTGCCGTTTATATTTCGCAAAGTTATTATCTGTCTCTTCATTGTAAACCAGCGGTGATCATCTGTCCCGAGCCAACTGACTGTGCAGCTTGTACATAAAAAAAAGGATTTAAAAAGGAAAGATTTGGATTCCAATTGTGATTCAATTATAGTAATGGCTTGATTTCTCCCAGCCTGTCCCATGGACAATTGCTACGAACACTGAGCGGTAGTCTCAGTTCCAGACCATGCAGCATTTTCTACCTCCAGATTACACTCGCTCTCCGACTTTTTCTACCTGCTCTGCTTTAGTAAATGCAGAGAGAGAGCGTCAAGACGCTAGTCCTACTCAAAGGTAGTAGTTAAAGTTTCTTTATCAATATAGGATGGGTTAACGCTACATTGTAAGGTATACATGTACATGTATGGTAACAAATGAAATTTTCTGCAATTACTCATGTTTTTTAGATACACCTATATGATCTATCAATGCCCTGAAAATTGCTCGCTCTGACACTTTCCCATTTTTGAGGAATTACTCAAATTTACAATCGGGGGGAGGGGGACCCCCGACATGTCCTGTAGGTACATTAAAATAATGTACATGTACATGTATTACTACACGTACATGTAGATGCTCTCATTTCATTTAAACATCATAATTTGTTACATAAACAATTTTCAGTAGGATTGATCATTTATCCCAAGTTGATGTTGTTTTCTGATATTTGGGGTGACAATAGAATACAGTGTACTTCGTGACAGATTGACAAAAAATTTGATGGACAAAAACTATACTTGTGCTTTAATCTGAAGGTCTGGAAGTCAGACTAACTGAGCGGTATAGGCCTGATGACCTTGCAGGGAGCTGTTGGGGTCTTTTGGAATGAATTGGGGCCTGAATTGAACCAGACTGAAGGCAGGCAGGTTGGAGAGCCTTTTGTCCACGGTACTCTATTCACAGATGCTTCATTTGCTACTAGTGTAAAGATTTTGTATAGAAGTTCGGAACGAAGTGTACGCGTTACGGTGTAGTCCAGTGAAACCCAACAACACTATTGGCCTTCATATCTGCTATGGCACCCCATTCACACTTGAGCAAATTGTACTTCCCTGCTATGGCAACCCATTCACACTCAAGCAAATTGTACTTGTGCTTCCCTGCTATGGTGCCCCATTCACACAAGAGTAAATTGTACTTCCATACACGTTAAACTGGGTAAAAATCGTGTCGGTGTTATCTTGGTAATAACAGGTCAGATAATATTATCATGAAATCAATGCATGTTTTGCTGGATGTACATTGCTACTGTTCACTTGTGACTGTACATGTACAGTACACATGTTTCATGGCAAAAAAAAATAAATAAAAATTAAAAATATAAAAATATCCCACAATCTGTAATTATGTAGGCCTATTCATGGACTAGTTCACTACTTAGAATACAACTGGCGAAAACAAAGGCAAGCCTCCAAACAGGAGTAGATTAATATGCTATGGTGTGATATGCAAGTTGTTAATTTTGAAGTCACATATTTATGAAAGCAGGCAGTTTACAAACAAAAATTTCGTGCCCAAGCTAATACAAGATACAAATACAGTAGGCCTACATGATTAACTGGTGCAAATTGTTGAGCTCAGGCTTCATTTGTTATATCTATGACTGCTCAAATATAATCAAGACCATTTCCGATGGGGGGGGGGGGGGAGTGTCATTCTTAACTCCATTCGAGATTTGTGCCCCCCCCCCCGCCACTTTCCTCCGTTCTCTCTAATTGGAGCACTTCGGCTATGATTCTTCAACAACTGCAACATTCATTTCATTTTTGCCAAAAATCTCACTTGATCTCACACCAAGATTTACGTGGAGATGTACTATCCAAGCTAGTCACCATTTAGAAGGTGTGTGTTCAAACTGTTGCACATTGGTCCGTATTTGACAAGCTTGTGGTTGACAACAGTTTGAATGTAGAAGGGAACTTTGGATCTTGGGCAGTGAATCCAGAGAAGAATCGGTGGTGATTGAGTTGCGGTACCCTTCCATTGTGCGTCACTCCGTTATGGACAGGATAGCGTATTGTTGGGTGCAGTTCACCTAATCAGTGGGACTGTTACGCTAGATTGGTGATTCGTTAAGCGTGAGACGTCAGTTTATCTCCTGAATTATATGAATTGCAAGTACTTTCAGAGACAGTTTCAACCCCCCCCCCCACACACACACACACACATACACTCAGAGTAGGAAGATATCATGCTGATCTCAGTACATGTATGTGGAACTTCAGTGACTGCAAGTGTGAAAGTCAAGTACTCTCATAAAGTATACTGTAACTGTACTGAATGGAGCAGCTACATGTAATGTAAACATACTATTTTTAAACATTTTAAAATGCACAATTTTCGGATGACAATGTGATCTATAGATATAACATCTGTGGTATAATTACTGTACGTGAACTATAAGGTGCTTCCACGCTGACAACAATCTTGTGAAGTTTGTGTGAAGTTGTGGAATGTTGCGTGGAAGACCATGTGACTAGTATTGACTACTGTCAAACACTAAATTTTCACGGCATGAAACTTTTTAAAATTAGGAGCCGATAGTCGTTTCGCGTGCATGATCTGGATTCATGCACTCTTGGATTCGCATTCAAAAAGATGTATAGACGGTAGACGCAAGCTTTCACATGCATTTTATTTAAATTGCAAATCTCGACTCCTCGCAAAATTTGCGAAAGGTATTTTGCTCTCGAAAATTTCTGGTTTTACAGATTTTGTAATTTGGATGGAGGAAGAGTGACATGTAAATCCTGTGGAATGTAATCTGCATGTCTACACTACTACCCTATAGGCAGGGCTCCACGCTTACTTCTTTTCGTACTTGTCTAAAATAAAATATGATTAAAACATTAAAAATGATTCCTCAGTAATTTCAACCAATAAAGCCTTTTTATAGCAGTGGACATTTGTTATTTTAATTATGGGGATTGCAAAAGGTGTGGTTTTTTATGTACAGAGTTTTTTAATACAATAACAAGCTTAAACATTTATTCAAGTTGAACATTTAATGAACAAAATACAAGTAATGACGAAATTTAGTGTACAAGCTACCTGAAAAGAAAATTTTAGACATACATGTAATTATTTTGTTAATTTTTGTTCAGATTTTTTAACATGTTTTGCTCAGTTCATAATCAAAATTTTACTGACCGGGAAAGTGCTAGATTTAAACCCTAACTACATGTCCACGTACTAGCTGGAGGCAAGTAAATGTACATAGAAGTACTTGTATCTGAGCTATCTAATCTCATTATGTGCGTGTTTAATAGTTAGCGGGTGGGGCGTTTATTGATTATTTAATGGAAAGTAACAGAAATCATATCGACAGCAAATCAATTAGGTAAACTTAGCAATGGCTGGTGTCATTACAGTTGCGTGCAACAGTAAGTCACGGTTGGTTAGTAGAACCCGGAATATTTGTACAACTGTGTTACAGCGGAATAAACTTGATGGGTTATTTGGTGAACCCTTAAAAAATTCAGGGTTGAGTTCAATGACAGCATTAATACAGGTACCTGTATTGTAGCAGACCTTATGATGTAGGTTCTACTTGTTATGATATAGAGGGAGAATTTTTCCATCTCATTCTCATATGAGACACACTATTTTCTCAAAATTGAGGATCGCATACAACATCCCAGATTACTGTAGACAGTAGAGAATTACTACGATAAAAAGATCTTCATTAAAGTATTGAGTGGTAAGGAGACTAAAAAATGTTGTAAAATGTCTATTTTTTCCAGGGGGAGGGGCGGGGGCATTGTAGGGGGGAGGTTGTTACTAGTCCTGAGTAACAGTGAATGGCAGCATAAGTATACATGTACACCTGTTATGAGGGGTGCTGGAATGGCGTAAGTTAGTGGAATGGTTCAGTGACACACATACATAACACATCACACACACACACACACTCAAAAGGTGCGTCTACA
>JZLH01S0609989.1:35618-45870 GCA_001188425.1 Eucidaris tribuloides | reverse complement strand
CTGTCCTCCTCCTCTCTGTCTTCGTTCCCGTCGTAGTCTTCACCCCGGTCCTCTCTGTCCTCCTCCTCTCTGTCTTTGTTTCCTGTCGTAGTCTTCCCCTCGGTCCTCTCTGTCCTCCTCCTCTCTGTCTTCGTTCCCGTCGTAGTGTTCCCCCCGGTCCTCTCTGTCCTCCTCCTCTCTGTCTCGTTCCCGTCGTAGTCTTCCCCTCGGGTCCTCTCTGTCCTCCTCCTCTCTGTCCTCCTCCTCTCTGTCTTCGTTCCCGTCGTAGTCTTCCCCTCGGTCCTCTCTGTCCTCCTCCTCTCTGTCTTTGTTCCCGTCGTAGTCTTCCCCTCGGTCCTCTCTGTCCTCCTCCTCTCTGTCTTTGTTTCCTGTCGTAGTCTTCCCCTCAGTCCTCGCTGTCCTCCTCCTCTCTGTCTTCGTTCCCGTCGTAGTCTTCACCCCGGTCCTCTCTGTCCTCCTCCTCTCTGTCTTCGTTCAGTCGTAGTCTTCCCCCCGGTCCTCTCTGTCCTCCTCCTCTCTGTCCTCCTCCTCTCTGTCTTCGTTCCCGTCGTAGTCTTCCCCTCGGTCCTCTCTGTCCTCCTCCTCTCTGTCTTCGTTCCCGTCGTAGTCTTCCCCCCGGTCCTCTCTGTCCTCATCCTCTCTGTCTTCGTTCCCGTCGTAGTCTTCACCCCGGTCCCCTCCCTCCTCCTCACCTTCACCCCCCCTTCATCACCGTTGTCCTCCCCGTCTTTCCCCCGGTAACCCCCGTCATCAGTGTCCCCGTCGTCGTTTAACCGCATCATATATTCCTCTGCATCGTCCATACTATCATCACTGCCGAAAAATCATGAATCATTTAGCTTCGTAGTTGTTTGATTTCTCTTCTCAAGAGATTTCCGCTTACGTCTTATGTAGCCATTTCTGTTGTGGATATTCAAGGCGACATCTTTGTACACTTCAGCAAAGTTGTCCCCAGGCAGCCCAAGGTCCTTTACGATCTCTCGAATTAACTCATATGTTCTTTGATCATTTGCTTGAGTGAGATTCCTACTCCGAACTGCTGCACGAATCATAATCAAGTATTTCTTTGTTCCGCACTCATCTTTCCTCCGATTTGTTTAGTTTCAAGATACGGCTGCTTCCTAGACCTGTCAGCTACAAGTCTTGCAAAATTGTTGGCAAACTCCATTGATTTGGATCAGATATTGTAGCTCTACGCAGTAATTGTCCTATGGAAACACCGAAGCTGCTCTGTCTGTCTGCACGTGAGGCAACCCAACTTCACAAATCTAGTGTCACTAAACCATGTTTCCTGTATACAAATTAAGTGGATAGGACTATTTTTTTGTTGGTCTACAAATTTTATGAGCTCTTGTCCGTGATTTAGGAAGCCTTGTGCGTTCTATTGGAGTATAGTTAACGCACCCATGGCTAAAAGAAAAAATTCAGCACCCATCATAGTGAGTTGTGGGTGTCTTTTTTGTTTTAGTAGTTTTTCGGCAGCTGTTTTGATAAATGAGCTAATTTCAAATTCTGTTTTTCCTTCACAGAAGGCCATGATCAGATGAGAAAGAAATAGTATAATTTGATCATCCGTAGCATTACAGAGTAAATTTGCTGGGCGGATTGGAGGAGTGTGAGACGTATTGTTTCTTTGTTCTTCCATATTTGTTGATGGAATTTCTTTATTTTTGTCTGCTGCTCCTTGTTTGGGGGGAGCTGCATGTAGATCTACACTTACTTTGTTGTTGAGCTGCTGCTGTGGGGCGATCTCGGATTTTTTTTTGATTAGTGGCGTGAGTGCTAACGTTAGATCTGGGGTGAAATTCTGTGGGTTGGGAGGGAAATTTTTTTCTCTTCATTCAAGAGTCGGGCAGCTTGGGGATATGATGCAGTATTTGGTACCCTGGGGTACCAACTAGAAATCCGCCATTTTGTTGAATTATTTATTTATTTTTTAGCACTGTACCCTGGGTTACAAAATTATGTAAAAGTTATGTAATAAGGGTGAAAATAACAAATTTAGCTTCATTTTTACCCAATTTTTCGTAAGTTTATGCCTTTTTGTTGTGCACTTGCATAGCCTCTACATCATCACCACTGATTTCAGCGATCATAACTGAAGAAAATACATTTTTGAACACAAGAGGGCGTTGCACAACCGGTGGTACCGCTGGGGGTACGACGGTACCCCGGGGTACGGCGTGGTGCATCATATGTTATGTTTTTTTCTACTTTGATCTTTTGCATTTGCTTGGCTTTTTTCACTTCTTTGCACCCTTCATAAGCAGCCGAATGATCGCCACCACATCGTATGAATTTGGGGGCTTCTTTCTGCTTACATTCTTCGTAAGAATGAAAGCCGCCACACCTGACGCACCTGGGACGTCCGTCACATTGTGCTATGCCGTGCCCAAAGCGTTGTCATTTGAAGCATCTGATAAGAGGAGGGATGTATTGTTTAACAGGAAACGATTGATAACACATGATAACGGATTGAGGGATTTGTTTTCTAGCAAATGACAAAATAACACAACGCAACGGGATGGATTTTGTGTGGGACTCATCCCGGTTGTCTTTTTTGACATCTTTGTGGGGTGTTATTTTTGTCATTCTTTTTACGTCGACTACATTTGCATGTTTTAGTTCCGATTTTATTTCGTCTTCTGTCATTTCCAAAGGTGACCCCTTTTGCTAAGTTTGAACTTTCTTGGGTCTTTACCGGTATTGTGCCGATGGAGTCGATATTCTGTAATGCATTCTGTTGTTTAACATTTTTACATCTCACTAGAATTCCTGTCTTGAGCGGTTTGATTTGCTTAACTTCATCAGAGTCTGTACCAACACAATCACGAATTGATCCAGCAATTGTGATGGGGCTACTTTGTTCAGACGTTTGGTTTTATCCAGGGGTACAATGAACACATTGTATTCTTTTGGTCTAAGTGCAAGTAGTTTTGAGGTAGGGCTGCTATAGATTGTGTTTTCCAATCTTGGTGTCGTATGATCTGACATGTCTGAATCTGAAAACGTCTCCGTCCTGAAAGTTGAGGATGAATCCTCATGAGACAGGCTTCCTTCACGCATTCTTTTGCTAGATCTACCATGGCCACGATGCCTATGTTTGCGCGTGACAGTCCGGAAAGGTACGTCGTTCAGAATTGGAGCATGTTCTGCCCCTGAATCTAAAATTGCTTCAGAGGCACTGGCCGCCATTTTGGGCGAATGGCGCCAAGAAAAAAAAAAATCAAGCAGGAACGAGTGATTGACCTGTCACATCTCTTTTCATTATCAATATACATGGAGTATGATAGCAGCAGAAAGGCTGTTCTTTTAAAAATCTTTTGTAATATTTTTTTCCCCGATAATGGGGCTATCTAGTTTGGCTGCTGTCACCAGAGTCGGTACCTCCAGACATCCTTCATCACTCTCAGACAGACTAAATGGAAGCTGGACCCAGCCTAGGAATGGAATGTTTGCACCGTTGGCGGCTTTCAACTGTAGCTGACCCCCTATGAGTTCTTCCACTGATCTGAGCAGGAGGTTGGGTAAATTATCCTCTCTCCATTGGCTTGAAATGTTGGTCACCTGTTGCCCCGTATCCCAAAGGGCTTTAGTTGGCACCCGTGAAGATAACACTTGACCATACATTTCTTGCCAATGAGCTTTGTGCAGCTTGGGAACCAACCAGGATTGGGTATTTGTGGAAATTATCTGGCGTTAGTACTTGGGACCTGTTGGGTTCGTTGGGGGATGTCCTTCGTCCCGCTTGGGTCCCCCTCTTCCGTTTCCTGATGGATTTTGTCTGTTCTTCCGCAGTTGAAGCAATGGTTACACTCTCTGCCCTTACCACTTTTTCTACATGCCAGGCATCCCCATTCATCATAACTTCTCTTATTTCCAGTTGGGGTCCTTACTGATGAAGATGCCTTAAGGACAGCTAAATCGGCCTGGATCTGCTTCAGTTGTAGCTCCAATGCAGAAGGTTCTGCAGACACTTGGTTCACTCGGGTATGTTTCGGTTTTTGCTTCTTTTTCTTCTCTTCCTCCTGCTCCTCAGCCACCTTGACTCACTTAAACAGCTCCTCATCGGTTGTCGTTGGTCCCACATGAAACTTCAGGTCCATGCGGATGCTGTCATCCATCTAGAGGCCTGGTGAGAAGAGACTGGAAGAACATTTGCTGTACCAGACGTGGATCGTATCGAAGTGTTGCATCCACCTTCTTCGATGCTTATAATATCCTCTGTCGTATGTCAAGGATGCGAACAATGAAGTCCTGCGCCGGCTCATTTTGTTTTGGAAGCGCGGACAACTCCTTGTTACAGTGATGGGCATCACTATTTCACAAATGGACTTGGAGATCTCCTCAGTGATGACAGCATGAGGTTCTTCTTCCCTTCAAGTATCTTCTGAGACGCATCCCCGTAAGGCGTATGTGTTGGCTGTCGGATAGTCTACAGAAGCACTCCTATTTGCAGCCACACTCTCTCTGTGCCTGAACTTGATCTGGCCTTTTCTGCAAACCCAAAGTGTTACTTTCCGCATCCCTGTGCAGAGGTAAGGAGGTCGGCCAGCAGATTTTTATCTGGAATGTCGGAAAATGTATACACAGAAAAGAAACACATAAAATTATTTCTTGTACACAGTGGCAATGAAAATTGATGAGAGCTATTCATGATTACATATTCATAAAGCCATACAAAGTAGCCAATCACTGATGCGTTTAGTGAAAGAAATCATAATTTGATAATAGAATGTTATAGATTATGTGATCACACATTGGTGATGCAAGTAGGCATGTATGTTAAAATCTAGAAAAGTTGAGCAGAGCAGAAATGAAAAATGGTGAGAAGTTGGTATTGTGTCTGATCTCAAAGCAAGCAGAAAATAGATTTAGTGTAATATTTTACTTGCCAAATATAGAAACATAGCCAAATTAAAGAAATATATGTGTATCCAAAAAGTAGACACTTAGAAAAAAAAATTATTAGACAAAAATTTAATGATCTTCAATATTATATAAATATTTTATCTTGGATCCAAGTCATTCCGATGACAATGATTTGGGCAGTGCTTTCTTACTAATTCAGACTGCAGTTTTGAAATGCGTTCTTCATTGACTGGGTCTCATGCATCTCTCGTTGTCGTATCATCAGCCATCTTATTCGCGTTCGTCTCAGCAATTATCTCATTTATCTCAGTCGGGACTGGGTGGTGGGGATCTATTTGTGGTTAGCTCAACAGTGAAGCAGTATAGCTTCTACAGCCCAGTACCTGTCATGATAGCATCATTGTCTATGGTTGGTACCTGCGCTTTGCTCATTTCAGAGGTCTTGCCATCAGCCATGGCCAGCAACTTTCTTTGATAGTAGCCCTTAGACGGCAAAGGACAAAACCACTAGCTGGGCGACATTGGATGCTCTCGAGCCATTCAGTATCATGTCCTTCAGGATTCTAATGGCTGCCTTGCAGTAATAGTTTGTATGGTTGCCTCTGATCAGTAACTGCCATCCTGAATGCATGAGACCAAACTTCTTTTTTTCAAAGAGGGATCCAATACTTCGAAAAGCCAGGGTACCTTTTATGGAAAAACTAATTATAATGATATAAAAAGATCAGCCTTTCTACTGCTATCTATATACTCCATGTATGTTGATAGCAAAAAGAGAAAACCAATCAATCTCTAGTTCCTGCTGAATTTTCTTCATTTCCTGTTTTAGCCTTGTATAGAAAAAAATACCACAGAAACACATTATGAAACAGTAATTGAAATCTCTTTTGGTGTAGTCATGAGCCCTGTTATGCTCTATTTCAATACCGTATATAAAGCCTCTCTTTTGCCAAGTAGGCATAGAGCATACACTCAATCTCCTGGAAATGTGTCATCTCTGTAGTAAGGGGATTGAAGAATATTCTGTAGGGCAATGGGAGTGTGATTTCTTCTATGTCGTCCAGAGGATATTCCCATTGTTCACTTGTCTCCTTTGTCTTTGCAGTATGGAGATGCAAGAATGTTGGATGCAAGAATGTTCTGGAGTACTTACTTCAATCATCTAAAATTTCATCTAGTAGAAGTAAACTGATTCCTATCTACAACAGTGAAGCAGTGTAGTTTCTGCAGCCAGTACCTTTGTGATGGCATCCTTGGCTATGGTGGGTCCCTGTCGCTTTGATCTTTTTAGGGTCTGCAATTACCATGGCAGCAAACTTTCTTTGATAGTAAGCCCTCTAGAGGCAAAGTGCAAAATCCACTAGCTGGGACATTGAAAGCCCTTGATCTCTGCAGTATTGTGTCCTTCAGATCGCATTGCTGCTTCGCAGTTGTAGAGCTGATTTAGGCTATAAATAAAATTGGAGGAATTAAATGTGTAAATATTGATGGCCGTAATTTCTTTGTTCTCTCCTTAGAACAGAATACCCAAAACAAGAAAAGTTTCACAACAAAACAAACTTCTCCCAAAATCAAGCAAACATCAAAGAGGAAGTCTGAATCGATCACACACGTTGCATAAACATCACCCTACATTTTGTTAATGACCGAAAGAAGGCAGAAAATTAAAATGTAAAATGCAGTTTACACAAATTTATTATGGTTATCTCAAGGCGAAAATAATGTGCCAGATAACAGATAACAGGTATGTTTCTGATATTGAAATACTAGAAATACCAGCTTTGTTTTACAACAGACTAAAATTAGGAGCATAGACCAATCCCCAAAAGTAACAATGAAGAGTAAAGATGTTAGCACAAACTCATGTACAAAAAGGGTATAATAAAATTCAACGTATGTACACACAAACACCCTACAGGTACATGCTGTAGTTCAGTCTATATGACCATTAAATCCTTGAACGGTGCGCGGGACTGAAACGTCAGATCAGTCTGTGATGACGGAAGCCGCAGGAGGCAAATGTCTCTGAACTGGACCAATCAAGCTATGCGTTTAAAAAAAAGTCTACAGCGCGCTGGAACACCAATTAATCCGATAATCGTGTAAAGATCCAGCAGGCGTCTGCGTCACGCTGTCGCGAAGTAAACGTTTCACAGTCCCATGAAGACGAACGACGATGAAAGAAGCAAAAAAAAGCACACCAAATATTCACGTTCAGGATTCATTCGATGACAATCATGGCTCGTAGTGATAATAGCGTACACAGCGGCAGGTTCAATATATTTAGGGTAGAGTCATAAAAATAGATGAAACTGTCATCCTTCAATTCATAAAACTTCTCGAGACGGAAATTAAGCAGCACAAAATTAATCGCCCTCAACGGGCAAACAAAGGTTTTGGTTCTAAGAGCCTCGCATATGACATCACTAATCAGATATGTATATTGTTTACTCTGACACTAGTCTCACCTTTCTACATAACGAAAATGGCATAGTGAAAAATGGCAAATATGAATATTGATTGCTAATTACCCAGTCACTACATCAAGCCCCCTTAAGCCACGAAGTGGTGAAAACCTCTGAGGGCGATAAAAAAAATGGACGATTTACATTCTCTGAATGTACAACCAATTTGAAAACAAGCAAACAAAATAAAGCTACAATTGATTATTTAAAACCTATAAGTAGTGAGCATACATACATAATATGCACAGTACAGGCAGATAAATGGCGATAATGCCACTTCGGACGGAATTATACATGTATGCAAGTTACAAATAACACTTAGGTAATGTACATGTCTGCCCGAACGGTGACACAGACCTCTGGAGGTGCATGAGAAGAAGCGGTCTGAGGGGTGGTTGAAGATGTGTGTTTAAGAGAGGAACGGGTAGGAGTGTTCAGGGGTGTTGGGGAGAAGACATCTCATCAAGCCGAGGTGCTATAGTGTCACGAGTGCATGGCACAGGGACTGAAACTGAGTCGTCACCAAATCAGTGCATACTACTGGTTGGTCCGAGGTAAGCACCTTCAGGCATCAACGCTAACAGTGTTCTTCTTCCCAATGCATGGAGAGTGGAAGAATTTCTCAGTCCTTTTCAACACACGAAATGGGCCAATTAGCTGCCTGTAGCGGTTTCCTCACCTGGTCTACTTGAACAAATACAAACGAGGTATCGCAGATCCTTAGGTACTCGTGCTTTGGCGTTGCTGCTCTGGTAGCCGTCATAGCGTATGCCGCATGTGTTGACGTAACCGATCAACGCAAAGACTTGGATGCAAGCGTGGGAATCGGGCGGGGGGGGGGGGGGGGGTTCAGGAGACACAAACTGACCAGGTAGCCGAAGAGTTGTACCATACACTAGCTCTGCTGTGCGAACAGTTCAAATCTGCTTGACTGTGTCCTAATCCCAAGAAGGGTCAACGGAAGATACTCAGCCACATCGATGGGCTCTTCGTGAGCCTGAGAGCTGCCTTCAATGTGCGGTGGAACCGCTCGACTAACGCCATTTGCTGCTGGGTGATATGCAGTGGTACGAAGCCTGTTGTACCTAGCATTCTGGTAAGTTGTGGCAAACAAATGCGACTCGAACTGGCGACCGCGATCCGTAGTAATGGTAACAGGGGTGCCGAAAACTGAGATCCATCGATCAATGAAGGCCCTAGCAACAGTCTCTGCTGTAATATCCTGAAGCGGAATGGCTTCTGGCCAACGTGTAAACCTATCCACACATGTGAGAAGGTAACGTGTATCCACTAGAAGGAGGTAATCGGTCCAACTAAGTCCAAATGAACATGTGCAAAACAATTGTCAGGGGCGCTGAACGAACCGAGTGGGGCTTTGATATGTCTATGTATCTTAGACCTCTGGCAGTGCAGACAAGTTTGCCATGCACGAACATCTTTGCAGATCCGAGGCCAAACAAACCTTGATGTCATGGCTGACTGAGTAGCGAATAACACTGGGTCGACAAACCATGTATAGCATTGAACACTACTCGTCGATGTGCTTCATCTGTGTGTTTTCACTGACGTCTCGTTGCACATTGTCGCGTAAGTTCAGGAAAGTCGCGTAAAATAGCGTCATATGGGCTGCTATCAGTCAATGCAAAAACTGCTGCATTGTACGGGCTGAAGGTAACAATCCCTTTAACAAAGAGATTAGTTTTGGGCCTCAATAAAAAGCCCGAGCGACATCAACAATCAACGCAAAGAGATGAAGGAAATCTAATCTAAAATCGGGGCAGGAGTATCGGCCAAAATGCAACACCCAGCGCAAAACAATAGCTCACAGTCCCAGGTCAATGCTGAGAGACAGCGTTTGCCATAAGACGAATAGGTGTCCCATTAGCTGCCTTCAACCAAAAGGACAAACAGACCGGCGCTCTCATTCAACTTTGGGGGAAACAAACTGACTACGGCTCGCGTATCACCAAAAACCGTCGCTTTGTGAGGATGTCCGTAACATAGAAGAGGCGACTCAAATGCCCGAAGACAACCAGCACCGATCAGTCCGCTCCAACAGAGCTGCGTTTATGCGTTTTCGCGACATTGTACTGCGAGCACAAAGGGGACCGACAAAAACAAGCTTTAATCTCCCCATTCGAGTGCCATACCAGCAAAGCTGGTCATCCGCTGTGCGGCAGTCAGTTCAACGTGGAACTATCGTCCTCTGGTCTGCTCAACTGCCGTACAGCACACGACTTTGGCTGCATCAGTAACGGGAAAAGTTTTAGTAATCTTGTGTTGGAGCCGCTCCACCATCTAGTTAAGAATTTCCGCTATTTCCTCGCCTGCAACGGTCAGGATCGGAATGCGATTCTGCTCAAGGGCAATGGATCTACTTACACTTACCAATAATTCTTAGAATCTTTCTTGTAGTCATCTTGCTTACCGCACGTACACTACCTTGTTTAAGTGCAGTAAGGTTTGGAGTAAAATTGGCCAATCTCATTGCTCGCCAGTTGGAGAAAGACATTCACGGAAAATGCTTTTGCTTTACTTTCAACACATCGCATGCATTCAGCAAGCTAAATCCATAATCGTATTCCCTGAGCTATCATTTGTATATTTCTTCCTCCTTCGAATGTGATTATTTTCTCATACTCTGTCCAACATTCACAGAAGATTCTCAAGGTCAATGAACTCTTTGACTAAGTCTGATCGAGTGTCGACCTCCCTCTGCTTTTATGCCAGAAAAACAGAGAGATGGTTGATCCTTCTGCGATGCGAAGAAAAGCAACTTTTTCAAGTACCGCGAAGCTGTCGGTTCCTTGTAACTAGACTGTGCGTTGAAAACTGCAATAACGTCTGAGGAAGAAGGTCTCATGTCTATAATAGTGACACTGTAGGTACTCAACATGTTTATTTAATACGGACAC
>JZLH01S0609989.1:5933-20727 GCA_001188425.1 Eucidaris tribuloides | reverse complement strand
TTGCAATGTGTGTATTAATGGTTGTCCCAATGTCCAGGTCTCATTTTGAAGAAACATCAACTGAACCTAAATTTTTTAAACAATCTGGATCGAGTCGTATATGCCATCCACTGCTATAAGTCACTTCACCAGGTTTGTCAACGGATTAGTTAAACCTACTCCATGTATTTTGATAATGAAAAAAGATGTAACAGATCAATCTCTAGTTCCTACTTATTTTTTTTTCCTTTCCTGTTTTTAGCCTTGTATAGAAAAAATGTTTTACCACAGAAACGCATTATGAAACAGTGCTGAAATTTCTTTGAATGTGATATAATGGGGCTGGTCATGTGCCTTGTTATACTCTTTTTCAATATATAAAGCCTCTTCTTCTACCAAGTTGGCATAGAGCATACACTCAATTCTCCTGGAAATATGTGTCATCTCTGTAGTAAGGGGATTGATGAATATTATGTAGGGCAATGGGAGTGTGATTTTCACCAATGACCTCCAGGGGATATACTGCACTGTTCACTTTACTGATGTCAATTACACACTTCCTAGGCATGTTGACAATGATTTTGGGCAGTGGCAGTGCTTTCTTTACTAGTTCAGATTCCAGTTCAGATGTGTGTTTGTTGGCTTGTCTCATACGTCCCTCAGGGGCTGCTGATCCTACGTATTTCACCTGAAGCATGATACTTTTAGCTTCAAAATAAATTGAAATATATTGTAGATTAGTATCATGGGTCTTATTTTCGTCTTGTTACTGCATGCAGTGAAAAAAATATTGTTTGATATCTCACAAGTGATTACTGCTGACAGAAGAATTTCTAGAATTACCATTACATGCACTACCAGTGTATTATGGGCAGAGCTTTGGGTCATTAACACCTTCAAAATTAAATTCAAATGTATCATATAACTTACAATAATAACTGTAAAGTTTGTATTACATGTCACTGGCAAGACAAGTTTTTTGTATGTTCACTTTGGCTTGTGTGCTGAGTAACACTTGGGACTTACTGCAACTCCACATCTGACACAAGTACAGCAGGTATGTTTATGTTTGTTATTCCCATGATCAGAACATATTGTACATTCACTGTACACTTCTCCTTTACTAAATAAACAAACCCTCTCTCCAGTTTCTCATTTCCCTGCTGGAGACATTGGTTCTTTTATTTTTGTGTCACATATGGGAGGCTATCATTGCTACAAACACCTTCACCTTAAATGTCTTTGTGGCCATCGGATTTGCATTCCCCTTACAATGAAGTACATAATACATTCAGAATTGCTTTCTGAATAAATCACATTACATCTCCTTGTAGCATGTTCAACCTCGTATTTATATAATTTTTGGGGCCGACAGATCAACCGGGCAACCTGAAAAAATAATGTCTTTGTCCAGTTATTTGAGGCATAAAATGCAGCTAGTGTTGACATTGTTAAATTTGCAAATAACTAGTGTTATTAAAGTGTCTTAAAGTATGTTGCACCCATACCTTGGAATCCCTGAAGGGTGTCTACCAGCAGATGTTTTCTCCGGACATAAAGATGATTAGTAGCCCCATCTCCTATGAGTTACTGTTCCTTCCACTGGTGTAAATCACCTTGCAACAGCTTTTCATCAGAGTAAAGGTAAAAAGAATTAACCCCCAAGTTTTGTTTTATTTCAGAGACTGACAATATTTGGCACACATTGATATGTCTTTGATGCAGGTTCAAGAGTACCATCATTTCCCCCATTTTGCAGTTCCTTGTATGGATAACATGTACACACCAGGATTTGTTTGCGGTTGTTTCTGCTGGAATGTCAGTGCAGTTAGTGGACCTCTGCGAGAAACTTACAAAGTTCTGATGCCGCTTTGTGTGTTTTTCACTGATTCTGGTATTCTGTGGTGCCCATTTTGTCTCATGCTTCCCGTTTCTTGTATTTTGTGTTTGTAGAGTTCCTCCACAATTGCACGTTCAAGTAAAAATTGTCCATAGCGATGTCCCACCAATTGTTGCCATGTCACTCAACAATTTTTATTATACATTGTACGGGCCCGGTTTGGGTAGTCGACTAGATAGCAAGGAGAATTTGTAACCCAATACTTCAAGTTGATATAAGAAGGAAATAAATAATTATAAATTTGGTCTCTAAGTGAAGCATATATCACAATCTATTCATCCACAGAAAAAATTTAAAAAAAATCTTCTGGCTTCTTGATATCCTTAACTGAAATTTCCTCTTCTAGCCTCTTCTCTGAGCCTGAAAACCAGCCACAGTAACTGGGTCAGCTGGGCTGACGGCAAAATTAATACCAACAATAGATAAATCTTTCTGATGTTTTATTCACAGTAAAAACTAAAAGAAGCATGACTCTGTGTACATGTCTTCACATTATTTATATAGTTTAGAGTATGGATAACAATTTGCAGGCTTAACATTGGGAATTTTTTGTTGTAACAAAGCTCAATTTCATATTTTTATCATAATGTATTTTTTTGAGTGTTGAAAAATATGGACGTGTGTGTGCAAGCATTGAAAATGCATCTACACTATGTAAGTAGATGTGGTTGTGTTCCCTGTCCCAACTTGCACAGTCCCATTTCATACATTCTGAGTTGTGTTTGATTATATTGTGAACGGTCAAAATAATTTCTACAGACATGAATGTGTTTCACTCGAGTAAGATCAAATACCGGATGGTGCTGAATAAAATGAATCCATACCATTTGATATTGGGTAAATCTTCCCCCTTGATGAGGCTTGGGTCCTGGCATGTTGTTGGAGTTAAATAAAGGTACTCAGGTGACAGTTGAGGAATCATTCTCAGTTGTGATGAGGAATCCTACTCAAATATTTGAATTGGATGTGTCCACCGTCTAAATAATATAAGTAGCGATTCTACAAGCATAATCCTCTGTACATATGGCATGATCTATTTGTGTTGTGAAGGTATCACAAAAATTGTTGGGGTACATAATCAGTCCAAATAAAAGAAAAATGTCTGAGTAATTGGTGGAAGCATGTTAACCAAACATAAATACAGTTACATTGTATATTGAAAATTTAACTTTTTGGAGGGAAATAATAGGCTATAATGTAAATGAAATACTCTATAATGGAAATGTGTGTAAATGTGGATAGCATTTATCTGGATATTGTTCAGATCAAATTCAACAAGGTGTGTTTAGGGAACAAATTAATTGTAACAACATTGTAACTGGAATGAAATATGATATGGTTAGTATAATAATTATCATCAATCAATTAGTATGATAGGTTACCATACAAATGAATAATTAACTCTTAAAAAATAATGCTCATGAAGAATCAACCACACTCATCCCAAAGAAAAGAGGTATCGTGATTGATTGGTGATAAATTGTAAAAGCGTCAACATTCAGTGCTGTAAGTGGCAGTATTTCAGGCAGTGATTACTGAAGTTTTCAAGCACTTATGTCAAGTGGATGCTTGTACTGGTACCTTTTACCAGGATTTGTGTTCTTTGTCATATGTATGTACATGTAACACATAGTCATGGGATTGCCCCAGCCTATTTAACTAAACTGTGTGAACTTCATCAAACTAATCAGCGTCATTGTTCAAGCAACAGATAAAACTTGTCACTATGATGATGATGATGATAATAAAAATAATAATAGTATGGTATGTGTATTATTATTATTATTAACACAGTGATTATCTTTGTAAGTGACAGTATTTTTTTGAAACACAAGAGGTGTATGAGAGATTACCTGATTGCTGCAGAGTTTGTCTGGGATACTGGGATCAGGACATACATGTAGTGAGATTCCAGAAATGTAAAGTATCTTAGCAGTAAAAAGCCTTATTCATCTTACCAGTGATGTTTGGTACTGAGAAATTGAAACTGATGTATCAAAATGAGTGATGACAAATAAAATGCAATGACAACCTGTATCAAAATTGCATACAAGTCTGTGTTCTTTTGTTGTGATGTTACAGATAAGGTTTTCCAATGATCCCCACACAGTACCCCTAGTTACAGTGTGGAACCGTAGAGTCCCTATAGTACAGAAGAGTTGTGACATGGACGTCCTATTTTTTGGAAACAACATAGCGTTCAAATTCTAGTGCTCATCATAAGTGAGTAGAAATGTTAAATATACAGTGAATCTCAATAACAATTGTTCAAGCTGAAAGTGCCCTCTTTGGCAACTAGAAAATAATTTTATGATGTGATGCTTACATCAACATCAAGGGTATATTCTAAGCTTTCAATTGCAGTTTTTGTTCAATTTGCTTGTTTAAATCTAGAGATAGTGTTTATTGATTTTACCCTTTTGTTGATAGCGTAAATCATACAATGTACATGTAATTGTCAAGATTGAAATAAGGCAAAATATTTTATAACCAAACAAACACAATTTGAAAGATTAGATCTGTGCCGTTTAACATTTACATTGCACAGCCACAACAATAGTTCCTTATTGGCTAAAGAGGGCATTTTTACTTGCACAATATATTTTGAGACATACTGTTAATAACCAGAAAGATGAATGGGTTGATTTTTAAAGGCGCTTACTGTTGCCAATACAACATTTTGTGCACAAAAAAGTTTATTCAGGGCATTCAGAAGGCATGTGCATACAAAAATAACTTTTGCACATTTTGATAAACCATTTTACAGAACTAAAAATAAATACATGTAATGACCAAAAAAAAAAAAAAATGGTCATGTCATAGCGAAATGCATCTTGAACTGAAATTTGTCTCCCACTCATTACAGTATTATGGTAGGGTATACAGTGTGCATTCAGTCATAGATACATTCTTAATGTATTTTCCTTTTTGCTTTCTTTCACAGGGAAGTGATGTGGTGTAACACAGAGAGTGGTCATTTTGATGTAATGAAATAAGACTCCTTCAAACTTAATAGTAATACCATACAGGTATTGTTTTTTGTTGATCCTACAAACTTAAAGGTAAGTGACATGATTGGAGGTAGTCCCTCAACTTGGCTGAAATTACTCTAGAATCAAGGAAACTATGCAAGGATTCTTCCTGTGAAAATCTTGTAGTCAAACGTTGACTCATTCTAAAATAACTTTATGTCAATATCCCTCATGGCAGGCAAAACTGCTGTGTGGGCTCTCTATGGGTCCTATTTTTATCGTGCCCCGATAAGATTAAAATACTAGTATGTTCATGGTTGATTCTCCATAAGTAAACAAATTGGAGACAAATCCTTCCAGCTGGGAGATCCACTCCAGCTGGTTATAGTTGGTATATGTTTGCAACCCATTTGGTTCTTGAGGCATTTTCAAGTGTTCCGCAGTCATGTCACCCCTTGACCTTAATGAGTAATACCATACAGGTATTGTTTGTTGGATCAGACAGTTTTTATTGTCACCTTTTCAAACTATAATGCTTGGTATTGTCACTTCGAATGTCATGATAAGTACTAAACAAGAAAATGACATAACTGAAGAATTTGAATGACGCATGATTTTGTAAGTGATTCAGTGAGTAGATATCAACATCACCCTAAATATACGCACAGAAAATATACACACCCACCAAAGTGCCACACAAATCCGCTCCCCAAACAGGGACAGTGCATTTAAGGGGTCATTCACCTTGCTATTCTGACTGCCAATTGAAGACGTGCTCCATCCCAACCGGGGACGTCACAATGTAAATTTTGCTGCGTTATTTTTAACATGCAGTCGGGGACAATTTTTGTGCACATGAAATTGAAAAAGGAATGATGCCCTTATATAATTGCTTCTTGCAAAATGTGAAATTTGTTGGTTATAACGAATTTCCGATACAAAAAGAAACTCACGGCTCCTGAGGAATGTTGTTCTATAGCGGAAGTCACCTGTATAGTCATAGCACAAAAATCCCAAAACTTTATGAGGTGAGTAAGGGAAGACATGTGATGTTATAGTGTCATATTTCCAAATGTTTTTGAGGTGACGATTTAATGTGTCAGCAATGCTAACACTCTTGCAAATTGGGGGGGGGGGGGGGGCACGGTCATCTACAATGTGGACACACCATCAATCAACGATGCTTGTATCAGAGAAACATGTTTCATGGATTGGGCGATGTACTCCTGCGACAGTGGAGAGGGTATCAATTTGCAAAAATGAGGCGCAAAAGAAAAGTTTTACGCGGGTACTTTTACAACAACTGTTGTCAGACATAATTTGAAAATACATGTACTTATTTTAGGGTGAAAAAACAGTCAAAAATACTTGTTTTGGGGTGATCTGAAATGAAGCAGAATTAAATGTTAATCAGGGTCCACTTTTGCGAAAAGTTAATGTATGAGCATGGCTCCACTTTGTAATGGAGCAGTGCCCAGTGAGTAGAGGCGCTGTAAGAGGATGAGTGTTCAGTCTCAGCCCGCCTCCCCTCCCCCACCCCCCCGCCTCTCCGCCCACCCCCGGCCATGTTGTTGATTGTATATCTGCAAGTATCTAAATTCACACACAAAGAAACAGTTACCCAGAACTTTTTTCTGAGAGAATGATTTACATGTCATGATTTATTAGAGCATGCTTTAGTTTGAAGCTTAATAGCCATGTTACTAATGTACATTATAAACAGGAGGTGTTATGGGCCTTAATACATCTTCAGTAAACATTCAAAATTAATCATCTTGTTTAATAAGATCTCACCTGCTGCTAAAAGCATAAATTAAATTGTTCAACTTTTGGCTAGGCAGTATTTTTTGTAGCTTGTCCTCCGCAATGTTAGTATTGTATGGCAGAATATTCTACTTTCCAGATTATAACAATAAGGGAATAAGTGTAGAGAAAAATAAGATTTACTAGTTATCTACATACACTAATAATCTTTGCTACAGAATACGAAGTCTAATTTTATGAATGATACTTTTTTATGACAAAAAATATATTTCTTTATCTACCGGTATAGACCAAAACTGAAGTATGACAGTCCTAATGGTGTGGCTTGAATAAGTAACAGTAGTTTGTGGATGCACATGAAACCAATTTCACAACGGGCAAGCCTTGATTCTAAAGATGCATAGCTTTCAGTACGCCAATGTCATGTGGTGCAATTCATAAGTGGCAATTCATATTATGAAACTATATTTTTTGTGATATTAAAAATACATATTGGTGCAAAAACAAGAAAAACATTGACTGGATAATTTACAAATAAACAGTGTTTATGATCAAAATTGTAATAAGGGCATCATTGTTTAATTCGCATAAAGAAAAACCCCAATGATTTGACAATACCAAAGAGGTGAGGTTCAGGGCTTAAACAAAAAAAAAAACTTGTACAGCATAAAACCTCCTTCAGAACACTATAGCAAATGCCCACAATTGGCCCACAGTTCTCTTCTATACATAGCAGGGCAACTAGCCAATAACAATGTCCTCAGCACACTTCTTTCATACTATTTTGAATATATTTCAAGCAAAAATTAGCATCTGTAACCTTTCAAAAAGAATTCTAATGAATAATGTGAAGTTGTGGCATGAAGTCAAGGCCATTATTCATTTTCAAGCAAACTGAACGGTTCCAATAATTAAATAACATAATTCGGATCACTTGAGTACAATACTGTAAGGATAATAACTATAATCAAGTACCGGGAGTGCTGTAAAACCTTTATATTTGCAGTGTGATACAATGTGCATGCTAAACACAACAAAAAGTACAACTACTGATTTATTAACTTTTTAATGAAAATAAGTTAGCAAAAATGATTTAGCAGGAGTATTCCTACACTCATTGACGAACTATTCCTACATACGAAAATGTGATTTATCCGTCAAGCAATGCATGAGTGAGCATGCATTAAAGGCAAAATGTCAGCTTTTCAAATCACAAGGGTCCATATTGGGGGAATTTGTGATGGGCAGGATTTTTGACAAATTTTGTTTCTGGTGAAATAATTTAAACACTACTTATGTTAATTCATCTAATTGTTTGACCCCCTTTAGCACCTCCCTGGCAATAAATTTTTTGCCGATATTTTATGCTTCAATGAGCTCAATTTAAAATGCCATCTTTCTCAATTTGAAATTGTAAAATGCGCATTAAGTTTATTGGAAAAATTTAAATCCATTTTTTTTCAACAAAAGTGTATTCTACATGTTCCATGAACATATGTGTACCATGTCATGGTTGAGTGAGGCACGCTAATGACAAAGCAAAAATCCCATTATTTAGCATTATATTGGCATATAGAGATTATTCTGTGACTGTTGGAAAAGTGACATTTTTGGCCTTAATGCATGCTCACTCATTGCATGGCCTGATGGCATCAATCACAATTTTCACACAGATGTTAGTCAATAATTGTAGAATACTCCTGGGCCAAATCATTTTGCTTAAAAAGTTATGGTAGTTGAAATGGGGGTTATTTACTTTTGTTGTTGTGTGTATACCACCGAATCTTTGGTGAGTAGATGTGATGCATTCTTTCCAGCCGTATTTACAGCCTAGTATTGCATTGCAAGCTTTATCATGCTACATGTAATAATATATACTGCACCCCCCCTCTCACAAACAAAAAAAAAAAGCAGATAAGAAAAGGTTGTGTCTCCCTTGCAACCTCTTCACTACGAGAGCCAACCATGCCCAAGATTTTTGTTTTAATTTTCATTTTTTTTAATGAATGAATTGACATGCTTTTCTTTGCTTGCTGAGGCCACAGGCTTATGCCCCACACGATCATCTGCATAAAATCTGTTTGGCTTTTCTGCTTGTATACTCGTAATATAATCTATAAAATGCCTAGACAGGTGAAAAGGCTTGACGTAGGATTAAATTGCCGACAAATGCCATAGGCAGTCGTTCCACCAATCCAGGTTTTTTTTTCAGTATCCAGAGAAAAATCAAAATGATGCATAAAACTTCAGAGGGTGTTTAAATAATTCTGGCATATTAACTGATTTGGTCGCAATATAAGGATCCAAAGCAGGTACATGTATGCTGCATGATCTTACAGATGCTTGGCAAGAATTTTGTAAAATGCACTTTCTATTCGGCTGTCAATTCATGTTCATGGCCCCAAGGAGATGATATAACAGCTGCATGCATATAATGACAGATACAATGAGGATAATTTTAAAAAAGCAAAGTTACATGGTGTGCTTTGTGAGCTTTACTAAAGACTGAAAAGTTTGCCTTTACCATGTGCGCAATTCTGAGATTAAAGAAAAGTCGCCAAATCCCCCGCCGCCCCCTCAAAAAAATAATGAAAACATAGAAGAAAATAAAAATTTTTAGTAAGAAAACAGCAATCACAATTCATATATAACCACAGATAAAACATGGATGAAAATAAATCCACAATAATCCCAAATACGCTGTTAAGTGTAACAAATGAGTACAATTACATAAAATTATAAACAGAATTAATTCTTGTATTACTGTATCTTCAGTCTGTTATTTCCGCCATTTGTCCTCCCACAGCTTCCAATGGCTTACAGTAATATGCAAAATTATGTATTTAATCAGCAAGCTGACGGACACACAGACCTTTTTTTTTATACAAACAGCACTCACAGGACATGGCCTTTCTGCTCCCTACATCACATACAGCCATATTAAAGTACTGTCTCACATATATGAATACATGCATAGCGTACATATTTAGATGGCATTCATTTTTTTTTTGGGGGGGGGGGGACAATCATTTTGCCTGGAATATCTGAACTTATCTGCCGAGAATACCATGTATATATTTTTGGTAGAATTTTGTGTTGCGGGAGGGGGGAGGTCGGAAAAGGGATACCGCTGCAAGGTGCCTGCGATATGTGTTTGGTAAGTGGCTTGCGAGTGTAACCCCTGTTTCGGGCCCTACATGTACAGTGAAAGGTAAATCACATTGCGCAGGAAAAATTAGCAAGTGATGTCCAAATTACTAAAAATATTTTCATTTGTGAAAATGACTTAATAGTCCGTATCAAACATAAACGCTAAGTGGGGGAAGGGTGCCGGGAGGGGTTTTTTCCCTCCGAGGTTAAGAAAATTTTGCATTTACCCTTAAAAAGTACAGTATTTCACCGAATTTTATATCCCTCCCGCGCCCAGTCAAAATAAAAAGAATATCATATGCAAAAGATGGCTTTGATGCTTCTGGAATTAGGACATCTTTGTGTTGTCATAACGGCCAGGAGGCTGGAGAAACGTTTTGTGCAAAAGAACTGTTAATAGGACAGAACTGCGGTAAAAATTATGGGGAGAAGCTGCTAATGGGGTGCAAGAGGTTGAATAAAATTTGGGTTGAAGAAGTGTGCTATCGGGCAGGACTCCAGGAGGCTTGAGAAAAAAAATTCTGGGCAGGGGTTGCATCTGGCTGGAAGCTTGGAGAAAAATGTTTGCAGAAGCTGCTTGGAGCATGGAGTTTGGAGGGAGAAATTCTGGCAGCTTCTTCCGAAACATAACATAAGATACAGTTAGGGTACTTTATCAAGAAATATTTGTATTTAGTCAATTTGATTTGAAAATTTAAAATTTTTACTTCTTTCCCCCAAACTTGACCACAATTTTTCTGATTTTTATGCATGTTGACTCGAATTTTGGGCATCGCTTTGAACGAATTTTGAGTTATTTTTTTAATTATTTTTAGGAGGGGGACAGTTCTCCCCAGCTCCCCCCATGCTCATAGCCTATGATCAACACTTTACTTAATGCAATCACTTTTACGGGTGTACAGTTTTTTTTATCATGGTTACAGGGGTATGATATAAAATCAAATAGACACAAATATACACAATTCTTTATAAAGACTAACAACTGTTATCTTCAATCTAATTTTTATAAGTGGTATTATAGCCACTGGATAATATACTGTGTGATATATAAGGGGTATATTTTTAAAGGGCTGTTCTTAATTTACTGTCTAATACATAACAACAATTACTGATGTCTTTTTCAAAATGAAAATCAAATCTTATCTTCTATGGCTGATGAATAACTACTATCTCAGAGTATGATATCAAGGATAGCAACATTTAAAGGGGAGTAGTGAAAGTCTTAAATTGAAAATTAAACACCCAAAATAAGTCAACTATTGGGAATTGTAGAATTTTGCTAAATTGATTATATAAATTGATGCAAGGGATATTATTTTGTAAATGGGGTGACCTGTAATATATAAAATATTAATGGTCTAAATGTACAGATGAATAGACGATTCTTTTAAAAACGCATGATAGGAAATGTGGAATTGCTTAGTTATGGTCACTATCAATAAGAATAATAAGTGGGTGGCAACAATGTAACACAACTTGGGAACTAACGACTGAACATTTTCAGTGATTTACGGCCGCGCCCACACGCCAGGTTCGCAAATTATTTTTTTCTTGTTTTTCGCAACCTGCAAAGATGAGCACGCAGCCTTATCTATCGGCTCAGTCCGAGGAGGATGTCCGAGTTGAATTGGAACGAATATGGAAACGGTTTAACCAAGTCAGGAAGCCGGATTCCCGAAAAAAAATTGGGGAAAAAAAGCGCAAAAAAACCCAAATAGAACTGCTCTCGTGACAGCTTTTGTCGCAATCAGAGATTAGAACGGCGTCCAAATTTGCCGAGCTGTCCTGTCAATCACAAAATTTTAGGATGCCGAGTTGAAGTTTTCGAAGATTGTTCAACATCGTATTCGTAATAGCAACATCAAGTGTCAGCGCAGATTTCAGCTTTTTGGTCACTTACATGAAGAATCCAGCGTAAGAATGATGCTTACATGAGTTTCTGAGCGTGATTTAGTACTGTTATCTATAACAGAGGTGTATTGTATTTCGCAAGAAAATCGAGTTTAATTGCATATCGGTACTTCTTTACGCTCACGTACATTCGCGATCGAGAAGAGCTCCAGTCCCGCAATATTCATATTTCTGTTGTTGTGTGTCAAACCATTCAATGTGGAATTTTCGTATGATGTTGAAATCGATTTATAACACTTACTGAAAGCTGGGAGGAAAGTATGGCCAATTTAGATGATAATGCTAATTAATAATTTTTTAACCAGGTATCCTGATATTCGGCTTTATAGGTACGTGTATGGACATCAAGGCATGGCATGGCTAGCACAAGCAACGCTGACGCTTCGCGTCAGTGTTGCACACCTAGCACCTACTGTGTATGGTGGTCCTAAGGCTAAGTGAGAGCTAATATGGACGCACATACGCCCTCTACTGGAAAAAATGCGAAACAAAGTTTGCACTGTGTGATATTGAAAATGCAAGGAGCATTTTTTATAAAATTGCTTTTGGCAAAATTTAAAATGCTTGGAACCACATGTTACGAAATATTAAAACAGACTTCCTGAAATTGTTGAGTCCTTAATCTTCATAACATATAATGTTTAAACAGATTATAGAAAACTAGCCATAATCAAAAGAAATATTTGCCAGTATAATATTGTAAAAGGCTGAATTTCAGTAACAATTTTCGGTGCCAAAAGGCCTGCAAAAGCTAGGCCATCTATTACTTTGTAGCACAAAAGTATGGAGCTAACCCCATGTGTGCAGCGTTGCAACTATACCATTGGTTTCTGTGTTTGGCGACACGCGTGTTGAGGTGCGACTGTGTGCGGCGCTTCTTGTTACAACGATTATATAAGCTGTTAAGCGCAGTCGTAGTAGGCCTAACGTTAGATCTATCACCATGCAAGACAGCGCGCGCGCTAGCCTAATACTTATATGTGTCGTGGTCGTGAAGACTGCATGTACCCAGACGTGCTCATACATCATTCCAAATCTAACCATAATATCTTTTCACGTTTTACCAATTGCGGTCATGGTACAAACAAATCATTGACGCTTGGGCTGGCTTTCTATAAATTCTAATGGCTACACGAGTAGCAGTACAATTGGCAGGCCTGTAAAAGCCTGCGTAGACGTAATAGGGCATGTAGGGCCACTGGGCGTTCGGCGCCATGGTGCATACGCACCCCTCAGAATCCAAAGTCACTTTTTCAAAAGAACATAATTTGTTGGAAAAAAAACGATTTAAACAAAACAAATATCCTGAATGGACTAATAAATGGTTGAATCTGCAAATCTGAATAGGTGAATGTCCATTTGCAGGAAAAAGTGTTGGGCAAAGAGTCCAAAATAGTCTCATGAATTTGCTAGAAAGCCATGAGTCTCTGCTGCCCCATATCCCTATAGGAAATGTGAGGTGGTTCCCTGGAGCCCACCTATTAATAAGATAGTGTTCTGTTTTCGATGATATTCCTTTATTAGTTTAAAAGTAAAAAAATGGCTTGCATTTCACTGCAAGTCCCATGGCGCATAACCATATTTTTTTTCAAGGAGGTAGCATAAAGTCAAGAAAATGGACGCACTGACAGAAATTGTGTTAGGGAAGAGCAGGGAGGGTCCTGACCATTCCTTAACTTCAGTTTTACGTGTTGTATTACTTTTTTCTTTGTGTCCATATATTAGGACATTTGTAGACATGAATTTTCCAGAGCACTAAAAAAATTGCAAAGCTAGAGGCAAGCCAGCGTGGAGTCTGGTGGGCTAATGGGCTACATTTGACCTACATGGAAGGCTTATGTACGTCAATAATGTCAAGCATGTCAACTGTGACTGAAAATTGGATCTGCAGTATAAACCTGTTTTTTTTATTCAATGAAGGTGTCATGTATGTTTTGTAACTGTAGGGTATGTGAATTATAATGGAAAATTCATGTCAATACATGTACTATTCATCGTTTTCCTTTTTTCAGAAATACAGCCAAATGAAAGCTCAAGCCCTCTAAATCCAGGGATGGACACAGGTTCTACAGAGGGAGCACGCCTGTACCAATCCAGCCAGGGGACGTGGTAGGCTCATGGGGACATAACCAAGCTATCAATTCAGAAGGAAGTTTTCCGTCATTTGTTGGCAATTTTGTGATTGCATAGTAGTATGTATTTAATGAAAGAAATTTATTTTTGACCTGCTGGTGTTTTATTTTGCTAACGATTAACTGTAGTTTAAATTTCATCCATTGTTCATATGCTAAGGTGCATGCGTCCACATTTTTTTTTTTTTAGGTTCTCCGCGACTGTGGATCCATCTGTCCATTATAGTTTTCGGTATCGCGTAACTCAAGAATGGCTGATTGGATGTTAATGTGACTTGGAAGCAAGAAAGATTTGTAATGAGGCAGCTGATGAATTTATTGAAGTATTTTCGATGGCGAAAGTCAGTCAAAGGTTACCGGGTAGTTTATACAGTATTCATTTGGTTTACAGTTAGCTATCCCAGTATTTTCACGTGAGTCTCTATTGGATTTCAAAAGTTTCGCTTTTAGTAAAGCATCTAATTCCGTGGGGATTTTCATGTAACGCCCACCCTTGACTAATAGCGGTACACTTTTCTACAGGCAATAAAGTTTGATTAGATGGTTAATTACTACATATTTAATTTTAAAAGATAATATATTTGTTTCATTTTGACTCCTGCTCATTTTTTTTTGTTGCTACAGGCTCATACTTTTAATTTTTTAGCTGGGTTACACTGGCCCAGTCGGAAGCAGCAAAGTTTTTAGTTGCCTGAACAAATTTTTTTACTTGCTCGACGTGAACAAAATGCTTGTTAATTGGCATTAATTTTGAGGATGGTACCTTTATTAAAAATGTTTTTACAGATTCTAAATCTATTGAATGTAGCACCGAAAATGAAACTTGATTGAAACACAAGTCCTTAATACTTTCTTTGATTTTAGAGCTTTAAATTTTTTACTTGGCCCATCGTGGACAGTAAAACTGATTTCCATAGCATTTTTACTTGCCCAGAAGCAAACTTTCCTTGCCCAGGGCAAGCAGCCTAGTTGCTGTTGTAGGCGTT
>JZLH01S0609982.1:0-12946 GCA_001188425.1 Eucidaris tribuloides | reverse complement strand
AAAAATTTTGTTTTCAGATAACTTAGGCCCGATACTAAATTTCAGCATTATTTTGTTCATGTATACTTAATTTTATGATTCTTTAAATGTATAAATCACACCTTTAGCAACCTCCAGAATTAAAATGGCGAACATTCAATGCTATGCTAGACTAAAAAAAGCTTCAGCCTCTCTGTTCTCTCGGTAGTTCCACTGAAACTATGTCTGGCTGCTTATCGGGAAGGTAGATAAAAGATTCCCCAGAACAAACGGTTATCTCTGTTGATATTGATAAAAAGGCCTAATTGATTAAAATTAGTGAGAAATTATTTTTGATATTTTTTATTATTGTTTATTTTCGGGCAAGTGAATTTTTCATTCGGACAAGTAAAAATCTGAAAGTGATAATTTTACTTGCCCAAAGGGCAAGTAGGAAAAAAAGTTAGTGTGGAGCCCTGAATAACTATTATGATTCAAAGGCTGTCAGAAGGGGTAGTGTGTGAAAATGTAATACTGTTGTATTCATGATTGTACCAATGTTGTGGGAAAATGGGAAACACAGAGAGGGAATGGGAAATTTATAACATCTTTTTGGTCAAGCTGATAAGCAGAGATCAAAGGGTAAATCCATTAGGACCATCAAGAATTATAGTTGTGGCCACTTCAACTTAGGCGAATTTTTTAACACATATTTGGTCCCATTGGTACTCTAAACTATGTTCAAGATAGGCAAAATTTGAATTAGAAATTTGACTTGGAAAAACAACAACTTCCTGTTTAAAAAAAGAGCAAATTGAGACTGTCAAAAATATTTGAGATAGGCGATAAATTGACTTGTGCAGTGTCAAATTTTAGTACGTGAAGTCATCTGTACGAACAACCATGTTTCTTTGGTCATGCTTATTGCAGGTGTTTTACGTTTGCTGATATGCCTTGGTATCAGAAGAAAATTGCTGCAGTAGTCTTTAGCACACCGCCATCATCAACGTATCAGGAGGTGAGAATATTTCATGTGCAGTGGATCCTCAACCACTTGTGGTCTCAAGTAACATAGAGTCCAACCTGATACGGGCAAACCCTGTTATAACATGGAAGTTGGGACCCACATATTTTTATGCCTCCGCAACGAAGTTGCCGGAGGCATCATGTTTTCGGGTTGTCCGTCCGTCCGTTACTGGATCTCGTTACCGCGATAACTTGAGAACCCCTGATCGGATTTTGATGTAACTAGGACCAAGTATGTACTATGAGCCACCAATGAACTGATTAGATTTTGGAGCTGAAAGGTCAAAGGTCACCGGACCTGAAATATGTCTGATTTGGGCTCGTTATACCACGATAACTTGAGAGCGACTGGTCGGATTGTCATGTAACTTGGGTGAAGTATGTATTATGAGGCACCAATGAACTGATTAGATTTTGGAGCTGAAAGGTCAAAGGTCACCGGGCCTAAAATATGTCTGATTTGGGCTCGTTACCGCGATAACTTGAGAACGGCCGGTTAAATTTTCATGTAACGTGGGTGAAGTACTGTATTATGAGGCACCAATGAACTGATTAGATTTTGGAGTTCAAAGGTCACCAGACCTTAAATATGTCTGATTTGGGCTCGTTACCGCCGATAACTTTGAAAGCGGCTGGTCGGATTGTGATGTAACTTCGGTGAAGTATGTATTATAAGGCACCAATAAACTGATTAGATTTGGAGCTGAAAGGTCAAAGGTCGCCGGCCTAAAATATATCTGATTTGGGCTCGTTACCATATAACTTGAGAACGGCCAGTCAGATTTTTATGTTACTTGGGTGAAGTATGTATTATGAGGCCACCAATGAATGATTAGATTTGGAGCTCAAAGGTCACCGGGGCCTTAAATATGTCTGATTTGGGCTCGTTACCATGATTACTGAGAGCGGCTGGTCGGATTGTCAGTGTGACTTGGGTGAAGTATGTATTATGAGGCACCAATGAACTGATTAGATTTTGGAGCTGAAAGTCAAGGTCAAAGGTCACCCGGGGCAATAGAAATATGTCTAGATGGCGCTCGTATACCGCGATAACTTGAGAACTGCCAGTTGGATTTTCATGTAACGTGGGTGAAGTATGTATTATGAGGCACCAATAAACTGATTAGATTTTGGAGCTGAAAGGTCAAAGGTCACCAGTCCTTAAATATGTCTGCTTTGGGCTCATTACTGTGATAACTTGAGTATGACTTTTCCGATTTTGATGTAACTTGATAGAAGTATCTAATATAAGGCACCAATTTACTGATTCGATTTTGGAGTTGAAAGGTCAGAGGTCAAAGGTCACAAGGCCTCATGTCCGAATTGAGCTCATTGTCATGATAATTTAAGAACTGCTTAAATTGGATTTTACTGTAACTTGGTCAAGGGTCACTTGGGCTTATGCTTATTCATCTAATTGGTCTTGCTACCATGGTAACTTGAAGCTTTTCAAATTACATCAATTGGATGGGAGTGCAGACTGCAAAGGCATACCCATCGACTGCGCGCAGTCAAACTGCTCTAGTTCTCATTGTAGCTGGATGCTGCTACAAAAGTATACACAGTGTACTTCCATTATAAAGGACACTGTATAGAACAATAATGAAATCCATTATAACACACAAGTTTTTCATGTTCCGAAATTACAATTTTCTGTGTAGTTCATTTTTTTTGCAATCTTGATAGAACAAAATTCAGATGTAAGAAAGTAATCTTTCTCATCCCTAAAAGTTTGTTGTAATGAGATACTGCTGTAATGAAAACATAGAAAAATATATGCATATGGGACTACATATAAAGTAACAAGATGTCTACCGCTACTGCTGTAATATTTCTATGCCTCCGCAACGAAGTTGCCGGAGGCATCGCGGAGGCATCGTGTTTTGGGGTTGTCCGTCCGTTACCGGTTCTCATTATCATGATAACTTAAGACCGGCTGATCGGATTTTGATGTAACTAGGACCAAGTATGTACTATGAGGCAAAGGTGAACTGATTAGATTTTGAGTTCAAAGGTCAAAGGTCACAGGGCCTAAAACATGTCTGATTTTGGCTCATTACCACAATAACTTAGAATTACTGGTCAGATTTTAATGTAACTTGGGTGGAGTATGTTTTATAAGGCATCGATGAACTGATTAGATTTTGGAGTTGAAAGGTTAAAGGTCACGAGGCCTCATACATGTCTGATTTGGGCTCGTTACCACAATAAATTAAGAACAACTGTTCGAATTTTGATATAACTTACGAACAGAATTTGTATTTTCAAATACTCCACGATTTGTATACATTCGAATGATATTTATCCAACTATTATTACTGCTATATTTATCCTCTTATATCTACTCTCTTATAGCAATATATGTTGTGTTTAATTATTTTGTGTTAATCATTACTTTGTGTATATTTTAACCCTAACTGCACTGGGGGGGGGGGGCCTGGGAGGGCCCCCCCCATCAACATTTCGCACGATATATCTGCATCGAGAAAAGCTCTCGCCGCGACGTTTCGTCACTTTTTTCCTTTGAATCTCCTGCATCTTTTAAGACCATTTTCACGACATCCGGGTACATGTTTCCAGAGTTACGCATAATTTTGTATGTGCATGTCACACCAAAAATTGCTCAAAAACGTGATTTCATGTACAATTTCATTACAAATTGTGTTTTCAGCCAAAAATCATAAATGTATGAATATTTTTGCTATAACTGATTCAAATTGATTAATTCTATGCTATTTATGAACACAACAGTGTCGCCGACAAATTTCCTCAAAAAACAAAAGGTTGAAAAACAAAGAAATATATAAGAAATTGAAAAAAACAATAAAATACATAAGGAATAAGTTTACATATCATTAATTTTTGGTGGTACATTTGCTAAAAACACTACAAAGGGTATCTAGACCAAAAATTAGCACATTTGGAGCTTTATTTAGTGGCTTAGAGCAAAAAGACTGATTTCACCCCAAAATCATGCATAAATTAGCATAATTAATCAAACGACATTATTTTTTTAGAAAATAACAATACAATTTTGTAGAGTACGTGGCAGGTGACGTGTGTGCCGATTTTCGTCGCGATCCCGCGGTCGACGGCTGAGATCAAAAGGGGGGCCTACGAGCCCCCCGTATTTTCATGGAGCCAAATAGACCAGGACAGTAAGGGTTAAAGGATATTTTCTGATTTACTGGCATATGTGTGTTCTGTTATATCTTTTGTTTTATATTCACGGTCCCATGGAAGACCAACTTATTATTGAATGGGCAACCTGGCAAAATATTTGAATAAATAAATAAATAACTTGGGTGAAGTATGTATTATAAGGCACCAATGAACTGTTTACATTTTTTTAGTTGAAAGGTCAAAGGTCACAAGGCCTCATACATGTCTGATTTGGGCTAGTTACCACTATAACTTAAGAACGGCTTGTCGGATTTTGATGTATCTTTGATACTGTATGTATTATAAGGCAATAGTGAACTGATTAGATTTTAGAGTTGAAAGGTCAAAGGTCACAAGGCCCCATACTTGTCTGTAATGCAATAACTAAAAATGGGACCTGGGTTGGATTTTGATGAAACTTCGGTAGAGTGTGTATTATAAGGGACCAGTGAACTGATGAGATTTCAGAGGTGAAAGGTCAAAGGTCACAAGGCTTCCTACATGTGGGATTTGGGCTTGTTACTATGATAACTTGAGTGGTTTGTCTGATATCAATGTAACTTGGTTCAAGTATTTAGTATGAGGCACAGATGAACAGATTACATTTTGGAGTTTAGAGGTCAAAGGTCACAAGGGCTTGTACAAACCTGACTTGGCCTACTCTCGTTACCAAGGTACCGTTTGAATATCTGATCAAATAGGGGACATGCATGCTGAAGGTTTTTCAATCAAATTGGGTGGGAGTGCCAAATGTGGAGGCATATTTATCGACTGCATGCAGTCAAACTTCTCTGGTTATGGTTTTGCAAACATATCAGATTGAATTGATAAAGATTATCAATTTGTTACTTCCCAAATTTCTAATGTAGCCTTGTAGATGAACTATTAAAGTTATTTCAACATGTATGTTTTTCTTTCATGTAGGCACTGGAGAAGTTTCGGAAAGCGGAAGAAAGTGAGTAAAAACATGAAATACGTTTCTTTAAAGATTGTGTCATTGATTTGCACGTCAAAAAACATCTAAATGAATGAAATCAACTGAAATCATATCCAATGTGAAGATTGATATAAATAAACACCTCTCATAGAGACTTGGGGTAAAATATTGAGTTTTGGTGAAAATCTGGACGGTTAAACTTCATACTTTTTCAAATTACTGGGAAGCATTTTCAAAAAAATCCGCGACGTCAAACGTGCACGTGCCGTTCCAAAATTGTCCGATCAGCCGTTAGCTAAATGTCGTGCAGAGGTTAGCCGTTTGACCAATCAGTGTGCTGCGCTGGTCTTCTGACGTTACACAATAACCGCGATTCGCAGTTTGAGCAAAATTGAAACTCACGGAAAGAACAACATTCTGGTAACATGTCGTTATTAGTTTTTCTCATAAACAACAAATTTATGACGTATGGATCTCAAACTTTCAACACACCATTTGTAAGTACTATACTACCGTTTGGTATTGATAATGAAGGGAAGTAATGGACTTGCACATCCCTGACACAATCTTTAAATCATGCAGCAAAAACTTCAGATTCATAATGCACAATGTAAAATTATGAAAGCACTGAAGGACAATACCTTACGTAGACAGTGCCAAACTATTGACAAATATACCACACAATTAGTATATCTGTTTATACATGTAGATACATGTATGTATAATTGTAGTTATCGTGTCAAATCAAGTGAGAGTTGGAATGTGTGAAATATTTTGTTTACAAATCTTTTATGAATGTGCAACAAAAGCACAGCCAATACATGTACAAAGTAATAAATGTTGAGGATGGAGAAATATTCAAAATACATGTACAGGTACATGAAATTGTTTGTTTTTATGGCTGTGTATACAAGTTTAACACCAGTTATTGTTTTGTCGTTTTATGTTGTTTTGTTGTTGTTGTTTTTTGTCTTTGTTTTGCTTTAATTGTTATTTTATTTTAAGAGGAAAACTATTTTTTACATATCTACACTAAAGACCAAAATTTTCTGCATTGCGGATTTTCTGCGAAAATCACAGAATTTGAGGTATAATGCGGAGAACAGCATTTTGAAAAAAAATGAAAAAATCATGCCTAAAAATTCCCCAAAAGTAAAATTATAAATATATATTGAATAAAACTTGACTAATTTACTAAAAAGAAACCTAATATGCCAAAGAAATCATGCATTACCTGTAAATATGTCCCCAAACCTGAATCAAAACCCCCATGGGCGTAGTAGGCTTGACGTTATTTGTGATTTTTTCCAACAAAAATTCAAGTCGGAAAATTGCAAAATTACAACGTGGAGAAACACAGAATTTGACTTTTGTAAAACGGAAAACATTAGTCTTTAATCTACGCTATCATACCCCATGTCTTTGTTACTCCCTGTTTTCCAGTGAGTCCCAACTTTTACAGCAAGAATCTGTTGATGTTGGGGAAGACCTATCAACGAATGGGTGACGTAAAGATGGCCATGCTGTACCTTACAAAGGCGAAGGACTATCCACCAAAGAAGGAAGAAGATGTGCAGGTAGGAAAATGACATGGGCAGTCCCAGGGGTAATTTTTTTTTTTTTGGGGGGGGGGGGTCGACAATGTTAAAAAAAAACTAAAATTGCATGAAATACAGTGTAAAAAACACCAGATTTTTCTATATTTTATTTTTTTTAGGGGGGTGCACATAATGCTGATTAGGGGCATCAATCCATTTTTTGAAGGGGTGGGGAGAGCAAAAGTAAGAAAACTGTCCAAAATATTTTTCAAGCTGTCAAAACTATGGGGGGGGGAGGGAAAGGGGGCAAATCAATATGTTTGCTGCCCCAATATTTTCATCGGGGTGGTGTTTCCCCCCGCCACCCCAGAATTGACACCCCTGATGCTAATATTAATGATACCAATAACGATACATATTACAACATTAATTTCTGCAGAGCTTTACCTACTGTGCATTACAGCATACATCATAGTATAAAGACAAACCAAACTATTTGGCAGGAAATCATGAGCAGTACCGGTTTTTAACCGGTCTTGAACAAGTTCAGCTTGAATATCTGATGAAGTGGGAGAATATTCCGTAATTTGGAAATGTCAATGATGGCCCTATCCCTATGAGTGAATAGCATCTTAACAATGTGTGTTCTGAAGAACTTGAGGTACGGTGAATGTTTGTGACAAGGGTTTAAAGTAACTCTATACAAGTTCCTGAATGTACAACTTGTCTAAGAAAGAAAAAATTGGGGAAGTGAAAATGCCCTCTTTGGCAGTTAGAAAATACTTTTGTGACATAATTCTTACATTAAAGTTAAGGGCATAGTTTTAGCTTTAATTGCCATTTGTTCTGTTCAGTTTGCTTGTTTTAAATTTGAGAGATGTGTAGTTATAAAAGGGTAAAAATCACAATTGAGCGACTTTTACTACAGAAAAGGGCCCGATGCTATCATTGATTTTAGTAAAAGTGGCACAACTGCGATATTACTTTTTTGTTAATAACTAAACGTAGCTCAAGATTGAAACAAGCAAATTGAGCAGAACAAATAGAATTTGAAAGTAGACTGTGCCCTTGACGTTGATGTATGCATCATGTCACAACAGTATTTTCTAATTGCCAAAGAGGGTGCTCTTCTCTTGCACATTTTTTTTTTGGAGACACGCTGTATAGTGGTGCCATACCATGAATAACCTCGTATTGATTTCATCACTTTCACTAAATCCATCCGTCAGGTTAACAAAGAGGCGAAGGAGATGCTTGATTCTCTGAAGAAGTGATGACCCGAGGGTGGATCATGCAGTACAACATGAAGATGACATTCAACACACAAACGTGGACCAAGAGAAATTGTATGTGAACATTATTGCCATGTTATGGATGGGAAAATTTCACTTAATGATGCTATTCACTTTCCGCATCTGAATAGGATGATTCCAATAAATATGTGGTAAAGAGAATGCAGCTGAATATAGTTTCTGCGTTACAGTTAGTCTGGATCTGAGAGTAGTAGTATTGGGAAAGTACATGTATGTTAGGCCATGTGTTGTCATTTGTGCGTTGCGTGTATTCATATTGGTTATGTTAGCATCATCTCATTTCTATCCTTGTATTTATTAGGAGTGTGTTCATTTCTGTCAGAGCCACTCAGAAGTGTAGACAATTCACCAAGGGAACGTTTTTGCAATATCAGTGTCACTAGTATCATTATATCGCATCCTCTTCAATTTCATCAATCAAAATGTGGGATTTACGTATGCAGCACCTCCAACTACTGGATCACATATGTTTATACTCTCAGTCCCACTGGTAAAAGATGGTGTGTTATGTACTAAGTGGTATTTCAAATTATGGGGCTCAGGGGGTTAAACCTGCAAAAATATCTGAAATCTTGGAAGCAAACAGATAACTTTGTGAGTGAATAAAACTGACAATCATACGGATACAAATGACTCCGCATAACTCGACGTCGCACAAGTCGATTTATCGCCTATGTCGAATATTTTTGACAGTCCAATTTGCTCTGTGCTTTTTCAATGGGAAGTTTTTCTTGTAAGTCGATTTTTTAAATCGAATTTGGCCTATCTCGAACATGTTTTCAAGTCCCAAAAGGAGCAAACATGTGTTAAATCATTCGCCTATGTCGAAGTGGCCATAACTGTCATTCTTGATGGTCTTAATAGGTTGACCTTTTGATCTCTGCCTGTCAGTATGACCGTTAAGATGTCATAAATTTCCCTCTGCCTTGGTACACTTTTGACAGCCTCCAATTCCCCATACGTTTCCTTCATCTCTAACAAAAAATTGTATACAAAACTGTAACTCGAATATCGTCCCAAGTCGACGTGATTTGTGTGGTCCCCAGTGATTTGACTTACACAAAGTTTACTGTATTCTTCAAGTAGAATGAATTTCATTTTTATCAGAAAAACATTATTTAACTCATTAGAGACTAATAACAAGATATCTCAGGTAAGGGTCTATGGTATGGTAGTCTCAGTTCCAGACCATGCAACTTTTTCCATCCCCAGAGTACTAGTACTCTCCCTCTCCAACTTTTTCTACCTTCACTCTGCCTAGTCGATGTTCTACCTCAGAAAACTAGTCTTAGTTCAAGACAGCTAACTGATGATAGTAGGCCTAATTTTTCTACGAAAAAGGATAAGTTCTTGCGTCTGGAAAGCAGACTAGGTCTATGGAGAATACGTGTTAAATTAAACTCAAATCGTCTCATATTGTTTAACATTGTGGAGATTCAATTACACAAAATGTCAAACGTTAATGTCTGAGCTATAACATTAAAGTGCTTGGATGGACACATAAACATCACAGAATGGAAAATTTGGAATACATTTGTATGAATTTCTGGAATATTAGTTCACTGTAATATTTATTTAGTTTATGTCTATTAGAGTACCTTTTTGTGTGTGTTTTTGTGTTGGGTAAAGACAAACATGTAAGTGAAACTGAAATATCTGATGTAGCCTTTCTGTATGGGTAGTCATGTTAGATAGTTGTGTTATTATTGTGAATATCTGTATGTAATACATAATTTAAGAGTGGCAAACACCTTGTATGCCCTGCAGAAGGGCCCTAGCATATATTCCTGGCAGAAGGGCCGTAACAGTAACACTAAATTGCTTCTACTTGAAAACCAATTCAATTTTTTCTTTTTAAATAAAAATAATGTGATATTTGTAGATCCTTCTGTCAGTCTCTTAAATTTCAAATGTCAAATAAGGTAATATTTCTCAAATTACAGAATATTTACTGTTAAGGCTCTTCTGCAGGGTACACAACGACCTTTGTTCTTACACATGTAATTACCAATAAAGAGCCTGTGCTCAATCTCAAATGCAGGGTAATGGTTAATGTGTTGAGATGTAAAATTCATGTATAGCTTAAAGCAACTGTGCGGAGTTTAAATAAAATGACAAATTTACCACAATTTTGTGTATATTTTTAAATATTGGTGTACTGTGAGATGAATGTTATGTCATTAACCCCTCATGCAGGCACAATGCTGTATGGCATTATTGTTCAATAAGAGATGATGCAATTTTCACGTGGTTGACTGTGGAAGGAATATAGACCCATAAATTTATGCTTTCTTGGGAAAAAAAATTATACAGGATATATGTTGTCTTCATTCATACTGGTCAAAAATGTGTATATTGTGGCAAAGAAGCATTAGGCACCATAAGTCTTATCCAATATGTAATTGAAAGTTTGTTGTCTGCGTGTGTGCGATCTACTGGGCTTCTGTACAAGCCCCTCATCTCCATGGGGTTTATGTTTTGAAATTTTGTGACATTGTAATGTCATATGAAATCGCATTGCACATGAATCCTTTCATTTGTTTTTGGAACAAGTAAAAAGAGCTCACTATAGATATCACACATGTATTGCATATATATTTCATTTCATCCCATTTCATTAGTTCTTTTTAGCTCACCTGAGCCGAAGGCTCAAGTGAGCTATTGCGATCGCTTTTCGTCCGCCGTGCGTCGTGTGTAAACTTTTTCACATTTTCATCTTCGTCTTTAAAAGGCATGATTGGATTTGGCCCAAACTTGGCAGGAATGATCCCTAGGGATTGGGGGGTCCATGGTCCTCAAATGGTACAACTGGCCCCCCTGGGGGCCCAGGGGCAGGGCCCTAAAAGGCCAAAAGTAGGTAATTTTCAAACATCTTCTCTAGATGCAGAAACAGTTTAACTAAGTCACTGTGTATAGATACCTCTACATGTGATGAATCAGTGTTCCTCTTGACAGTGCCTAGGGTGGCCCCGTTTGGCCCCTGAGGTGGACAACATGGGCCCTATGGGAATAATTCACATGTACATCATTTTCTTTAAAGCATATACAGGCGACTCCTGTTATAACGAAGTCCTTGGGACCAACAGTTTTCTTTCGTTGTATCGAAATTTCTTTATAACCAAACAGTAAATGTATATAAAGATATATAGATTATAATTTTGTCCTGAATTTCTACTTCATTGTAACAGGAATTTTATTATAACCGTGTTCGTTATAGTGGGAGTGCACTGTAAGTAGATTTAGACCAAACTTGGTGGGAATGATCCTTAGGAGGAGGGGATAGAGTGTTCCTGAAATGGTTCACCTGGTCCCCCCTGGGGGCCCGGGGGGCAGGGCCCAGAAGGGCCATACTAGGTAACTTTCTAACCACAAGCCTTTTTGTAACCAAACTTGGATGGTAGATGCGTAACAGGGACCTCAATGTTATTTGGGGGTCAAAGGTCACATATGTAGGTCCAAGGTCAAATGAGGTCAAATGTTAATATAAAAGGGCGAGAAACATTATGGCTAGATTGCCTTCCTTTTATAAAAATTGATGTTAGAATTTAACTTGACTGAGCAAAATCAGCTATTATATGGCAATGGGATATCATGCTCCAAGGGTCAAAACTATGTGTAATTGATGTTTTCTCTATGGGTGCTACAGAGATTTTGCGAGACCTCAGGTGAGCGTCGTGCCCCCTGGGGCTCTTGTTCATTACAGAGGTTATTAATGACTACATTTTGAATAGGGAACAGTTTTCCAGACAAAATGTACCGCTATCTGACTAGTGGAAAAGTGCAGGAAAGAGGCTCCTTAAATTTCTAGATTTAGATTTACCAACAGCTATAAAATTGGTGGCAGGTCAAAAAGTTGAATTATCAACAAAACTCCACTTAAAAAAAGTTTTAAAAAGTGGTTTTTGTTGAGCCCACCGAGGTGGAGTCCGTCCGTCCGTCCATCCGTTACGCTTTCAAAAACTTGAATAACTCTGTGCTAAATGCTCCAATTTCAATGAAACTTGGATGGAAGCTTGATCATACAGACTTTCAAATTTAGAAGTATGTGAAGGTCACCACAAGGTCAAAGGTCACCAGCAGGGGTCAATGACCTTTTTGAGCCCAATGTTAAGTTTTTAAAGCAAGTTTCGTTTATGGCCCATAACTTTGCCTCCATTTGCCCAATTGAGACCAAAATTGGGTGGTAGATGTCTCTAAGGGAGCTGAAGGTCACAAAAGGTCAAAGGTCACCGGCAGGGGTCAATGACATTTTTGAGCCCAATGTTAAGTGTTTTGAGCAAGTTTCTATGTACGCGAAACTGGGCGAGACACATTTTGGCTATCGCCTTGTTTGGTGTATGTGTGTGCGTGTGTGTGTGTGTGTGTGTGTGTGTGTGTGTGTGATTGCATGCATGTGTGTGTGCGTGGGGGGGGTATGTGGCAACCGAGTGTACACGTAAGTACGCTGAAAAAACTGAGTTGTGTATGACTGTGTAAATTTGTCAGATCAAGTTGTTGGAATTCTGTATTCACCATACTTTGGTTATTTCTGAAGAGTGGCATGCATGGAGTGAATGTGATGACACTCCCCCACCTCGTGAGCATTCCCGATTTTTGGGGAAAAGGGGTATATTTTAGAGGCTCAGTTCAGGAGAGAAATCCCCCCAAATCATTGAAATAGCCCATTATTTTGCTGGCTTCCCTTCCAAAAGCCCCTGACAGGGGGTCAAAATCCTAACCCATTTCCATCCCTAAAGGGAGTATCTCTGACAATCTGGAACAAGCATATGCATATGGTTGACCGCCCGAGTTGGGGGGAGGGGGGACAGGGTGATGACAGATGACAGTATGTTTCAAGGGTGATATTTGACCCTATTGAAAAGGTTGAATTTGCTTTCACACACATTTTTCACTAGACCTCTGCTCAGGATGAATATACTGCCCTCCTCCAGCAAAAGCAAGTGATGTGCCATTTTTATGCCTCCGCAACGAAGTTGTCGGAGGCATCATGTTTTCGGGTTGTCCGTCCGTCC
>JZLH01S0609961.1:9255-24996 GCA_001188425.1 Eucidaris tribuloides | reverse complement strand
TGTGTGTGTGTGTGTGTGTGTGTGTGTGTGTGTGTGTGTGTGTGTGTGTGTGTGTGTGTGTGTGTGTGTGTGTGTGTGTGTGTGTGTGTGTGTGTGTGTGTGTGTGTGTGTGTGTGTGTGTGTGTGTGTGTGTGTGTTGGTGTGTGTGTTTTGAGGGGAGGAGGGCATGTTTGTTAGTTTAAAGATCAGCATTTTCCCGTTTATACGACGTCACTTGAAATAAATCTGCCAGGGGCGGTGCCACGGCGGTGATGCAGGGGGCGGCCTCTCCTCTTTTTCAGAGTAATGAAAATAAGGGGGATTTGACCGTTTTTTTGTGAAAATTTCCCCCCCCCCTATTGTTGATCATTTGGCTAGTAAAAAAAACAGCCGGGCAAAAATGGTTTGGGTCGTCGTCGTCCGCTCCTGTGTTTGGCTTGTAATTTGGCAGGTAAAACAACATGAGGGGCAAAACATGCTTTTGGTCGTCGTTGGTCCGCTGCCCCCGCTTGTTTAATGATCTTTGGCTTGTAATTTGGTAGGTTAACAAAGATTTGTGGCCAAAAAATGGGTTTGGTCGTCGTCGGTCCCTATACCTCCCGCTTGACGAATGCTGTTTGCCTTGTTATTGCACCTTAGCACCGCCCCTGAATCTATTACAGTTTATTTAACTTTTCTGAAGTATACCTTTCAATTATTTAATATCCACACATTTATACGGTTGACAAAAATGTGTATAACGCTGGGGTTTACTGGTCAGTTTTTAAGTTTAAAATATATCCGTAGAAAAATAAATGTATATTATCACCTTACACAGTTACAGGGTGGTTAGCTGAGACACCATGAATTGTGGGGGTAAAAACATGGAATCGCACACAGAAAGTAGATTGATTTGTTTCATGTTTATGAGAATATCAAACACTGCCAAATTTCCAAACCCCAATAATTCAGGTTATGATCAAAGAGATCAATCATACTACTGTCAGGAATTAATATTAGTATCATAAAATATTCTAATGACCTCGTGGTAATGATAAACTTCGCGATTAAATGTCACACTATTAACCTTTCGCATGCGAAAGTTGCAATTTTGCACATCTTTACAATTATACAACAATCGTAATAATTAGTTTTCTCCGTTACATTTGTACTAGAAAAGCTAACAAATGGTCATATTGCTTAGACAACATCTATAGAATAATGAACCAGTATCAATAGTGCAATAAGGAAAGCAAGATTTAAAGAAAATATGAAAATAATAATCGTCATTATTATCCCCTCAGAATAAATTCAGCATGTCAATAGTTAACTAACACTGGAATTGCTGGCATTTGAGCCATCATGGATGCGGCTTAAAAACACCCCAAACTAATATAACATAACTCAAATCCAACGTTTTTGGGAATATAAAACGATGTGTCCAAAGTGTAAATGAATACATTCATGCCATTTGCAATCCTGCTGATTTTAAATCCGTATGCTTATCTTCAATTTGACATATGAGAGCCGCTCCCACGGTAGGATTTTTTTTTTTCAAAATAAGCAAAGAAAAGACTTGTTGTCTAGTCAAGGTAAATACATATCTCAAAGGTATATGAAGATACAGGATCTCAAATAGATATACACAACGTACGTGTAAAACTGAAAGGGTATTCATACTTACGAGGGGTTGGGGAAGGATGTAGCAGGACTTTTAAAACACCCCAAACTTACGTAACATAACTCAAATCCAACATTTTTTTTGATATAAAAAACGATGTGTCCAAAGTGTAAAATCAATTTAATTGCGCCATTATCAATCCTGCTGATTTTACATCGGTATGTATGCTTTTCTTCAATTTGACATATGATACAGGGACCTTACTAACAACAGGATATCGGACATTGGACCTGTAAGAAATCTAACGTCATTAGTACGGCTGTGAGTGAATAAGATATTATTCGTTTCTTTCACTAACTCCAATTATCAATGTACAGGAATGGAGCAATGAACACCGTTTCTTATCGAATTAAATGTTGAGGGAACCATGATTTAGCTTATAAACATGATATTCGATCGTTGATCATGGGAAAACAATGTGCTGTACAGTAGACAGAAGCCTTTTATTTATGGCAATATAATACAATGTAGTTATATGAGACAGAGGGCTGTATTTGGAAAGAAAAAATATATTACATCTGTTCGAATAATCGTTGTCATTCAGTTATAATGGTGACAGGTCACATATTACATCATACGGAGGGCTTTATTTGCAAAAAAAAATGAAAAAAAAAATACCTGTCTGAATAATCACCGTAATTCCCGCAATAAACATTAAACACTTAACCTAAAAATATCAGAATTCAGACACTAGGTGTTTGTTCCAAGTTTATTATGTCGCTGCTGAACATCAGTAATAAGGAAAAGCAGTGGATGACAGGTTCAAATCCGGCTGGTCTCTTCTTTTTTACCATGTTCACGACATGTTTGATAACTAACAGATGAGCAGCTCATCATTTGGAAAAGATGCTATTACAGTTACTTTTAACTTCTCAGAAAGTAGCTCTTATATTTACTTAATATCATGCCTCCTTAACGTTAGACTTGAAATGTGTAAATCTTGGCTTTACTGACAAATTTGTAATACACCTATACTGCTTCAGGAAAAATGTAAGTAGTTAATACCATCAACCTACAGCAAAACAATGTTATCTGAGACGCTATGAATGGCCGTCTAAAAACGTATAATTACACAAAAAGTAGGTTCATTGTCATTAGTTTTGCATTTTGAGGCAAAGCTTGACATTAAAAGTGCAGTTCACTGCAGTGTTTCTTCTTTGATGTTCATTCTTGAATGTGGATATAAGTGTAATTCTGAAAGAACAACAAGATATTAAACATTTTACCACTCACATGACTAACGAGGTTGATTTTTACATTTTAAACATAAATTGCAATTAATAACGGATCAAAGAACACAGCTTTTTTACGGATTTACATGCCAGATTTCCAAACTCACATAATTCATCCAACACTAGAAGGGTTTACCTTGTGATAGTTGAGATCATTTTAATCGCTTTCAGGAATTGATGATTGTGTCATATAAATATTTTAATGACCTAGTGGTAATAAAACAAAAACTGTGCCATCAACTAATAATAAGACTTAAAAACACAGAGAACTAATATATTCACACATATAATTCAAATCCAAATTTTTTTTATAAAAAAATGTGTGAAATCAATCAAATTATATCATATGTAATCGTGTTGATTTTATGTCTGTATGCCATTCTTCAATTTGACATTCGATACAGGTGGCTTGACGACAACAGGATATCAGACATTGATCCTCTCAGAAATCTATCGTTATTGACAGAGCTGTGAGTAACTAAGATGTAATTCACTTCCATCACTATAGCAACTAATAATTTAGTAGAATGGTGAAATGGACACCGTTACTTATCGAATTGCATGTTGGGGCTCACATAATTTACTTTTTGACAATATAGTTTATCATAAAAAAGAATAATATGTCATAGATTAACAATTTCAGACAAAAGCAGACTAATTCACCCGTCCGAATCTACAAACAAAGTTTCGCAGCTCATGTTAAACTTGGGAAAGCAATTAGCGAAACCATTAACTCTATTACATCAATGAATTTATGCTTAATCAGATGACTACATTCATCTTGAAGTAGACGTTGAGGGTGGTACAACTTGAGCTCACTGCACACTGTTAATCCAAAGTATATATTTGTAACTCTACCATACACGAGGTCAATCTTTTAATGTTTTGTATAAACATTGTTTTTATGTTGTTACTTTTTGTAAGAACGTGTACTAGTATATAAACTGACACATATTGCATGAAAAATTACCTGAAGAATAAACTTGAAAGTGCTTGTGAAGTCAAGTTCTTCTTGTGTAGACTTGGTTTTTATTTCCATCGCTTAGACACTTTGATTTATACATTGTTACTGCACGTTGGATTTCTTCGTTATATATCAGAATCTACCAGCATTGGGGTACTGTGAATGACTGAAATGTCATTTGATTTTTTTTAGACCCCCAATACCTACTGTTGAAACCTATACACAACAGTCAATTTTTACATACATGTATTTGAAGAACACACCGTGCCCATATTCTTTGAAGTTATAAATTGATTCACGGGTCGATCATGTTAATAGATTGATTTTCAGAAATTAATCAATGAAAAAGGAAGGGTACCGTTTGGGATTTTGTTTTTTAATTTGTTCCGCCGGGGGGAGGGGGAGGGGGAGGGGAAGGGGGAGGGGGAGGGAAGGGGGGGGCAGGGCGGCAGTGCTTATTAATAGACGGTGTCATTAAAAATATTGCAGCCTCAATGATTTCTTCCTCAGGCAATTCACATAACACAATATTTGCTCACTTAAAGAACACAATAATGTAACGCTGGAGAAGGTTTCATGGTTTCGTTTATTTCATAACATTAATACCCTTTTTAATGAATGATGATATAATGTGCTAATCTAAGTGGTGCTAATCATTTTGTAGTATATGTATCGTGAAAGAAATTTTGATTCTTATCGTCAACTGACAACAAAAGCGTATCTGTGGAGGCTAAAAAAGCGGTTGCATCTTTGTTTTCAGGTATCTGAAATAGGCAGAATTGAGATCTACAGAGGGCGATTCACATTCACAGATTTGCATATAGTTTACTTGTTATCTGTCTGCCTCTTTCTTTCATTTGCGTATACTACACAGAACCCTTAATAAAAACAGGATAGTCAACATTGAACCTCTCAGGAACCTAACGAGTTTGGAAAAGCTGTGAGTGTCAAAATACATATTTTGCTTTAATAATTGGGGGGGGGGTATACTCCCAATAAAAAGAGGGAGGGGATCGTCCCCCTTCCCCTGATTATTTTAAGACAGGTGCGTAACTTTTGGAACAATTGTGGTGGTTGCCCCTTCCCAAAGTATTAGAGAAAGAATACCACATGCACTATCAATATTGGTGTGATTTTTTTTCTTCCAAAACGTAACGTAAGTATTACCACTACTGTCTTTACTCTACGATTTTGTTCTTTGCTTGATAATTCTTCTTCCTCTTATTATAATTATAATTGATGGGGGACGGGGGTGAGGCAGTACCTATCGATAGACACATGGTAAATCAAATTAATCCCGAGGCCCTGATGATTTTCCATGGGCGATACACATTAAAAAAACTGGCCTTCGATCACTTGAAAAGCACAATAATGCACACTCATGCTCATAATTATGGAATACTTGAAATACATTTTACAAGTTACAATTTTTCCGTGAACGGTACATCTTTGATTATTATGTGCTCACCCCAGGTGAAACAATTATAATCTAAGTATTTCAGTAATGCTGAGTATTTTGTAGCGTCCAAATCGACGCTAAAACCTGTGTTTATAAATGGCGGTATTGTTGTTGTTGTTGAGTCACGTGGTGGTTATGCGCGTTATCAGACTTGTAACAGACAATTCTGATGTTAATGACATTAGATCAAAATTTATCAGTGTTTTGTGTGTTTTTTCATGATTTTTTTTGTGGATTAAAAAAAAATAATTGTTATTGCGCTCAAACCTATTCTAGTTTTTACTTTAGTCATCTCGTGAAATCCAAAAATTGTTTCACATACTGCGTTTTTTGTGAAATTAACACATGTCTTGAAAATTTTGGAAGAAATAGGAGAAAGAACTTAAGTATTAACGAAATATTCCATAATTATGAGCAGGAGTGTAGTTAACACGGGGGGAGGTTTCATGGTGCCTTGTATTATGGCAATATTGATGATCAAAATATGTAAAATCTGCGTTTCGCTAATTAATTTGTATGTAACTATCGTGAAAGGAAATGTGTAATTCATTCTACCAACTAAAAGCAAACGTGCTATAGACTAGAATTGGATGGTCACACCTGTTGATTGTGCGCACGCTTGTGTACTGGGTGGGAAATAACGCCCTCTTTTGGCAAACAGTCTGTCGTCGGCGAGAATTTAACCGCCCTGGATACGGGAAAAAAAGGAAATAGGAAAATGACGTATTATCAATATCGTCAATTCTTATCCAAACACTTCTCTTTATAAAGATTTCAAACAATGCGTAATTTCAATGCAATGTTATTTGAAATCCTGTTCATCGTTCTTACGTATGCCTTAAACTTTGATATATGATACAGGTACCTTGACAACAACAAGATATCAGACATTGAACCTCTCAGAGACCTGACTTCATTGCAGTGGTTGTGAGTAACTAAGATGTTATTTGTTTTTATATTCCACATATCTATCTCGTATCTATATATCGTATCTGGTAATATATATATATATAACGTAGTGTAGATATATAATAGTGTGTTGTGTGTTGTGATTACATGCATGTGTGTGGTGTATGTGCGTGTGTGTGTGTGTGTGTGTGTGTGTGTGTGTGTGTGTGTGTGTGTGTGTGTGTGTGTGTGTGTGTGTGTGTGTGTGTGTGTACGCTACGCCAGTAGATATTCATAGCCAGGAAGTATATGTATCATTAGGTGACTTGAAAATAAATATGTGCAGTTTATAACACGGTTGCACATTCCTGAATATGAATGCGTGAATAACCCACATTTTTTAACCACGTGAAAATAAAAGCACATTGTATGGCTTATAATTGGACTACATTCTTTGAGAAACCGAATGCTTTATAATGACATCGAATGTCAATTTGAATAAAACGAATGATTTATATCACGGTTCATTCTATTTCACTTGAAACTGAATGATGTGGCTAACAAATGGAATGCAAAACGTGTGAAAATGACCGGGAAAACCTATATATGTATCATCAGGTGACTTGAAAATAAATATGTGCACTTTATAACACGGTTGCACATTCCTGAATATGAATGCATGAATAACCCACATTTTTTAACCACGTGAAAATGAAAGCACATTGTATGGCTTATAATTGGACTACAGTCTTTGAGAAACCGAATGCTTTATAATGACATCGAATGTCAATTTGAAAAAAACGAATGATTTGTATCACGGTTCATTCTATTCACTTGAAACTGAATGATGTGGCTAACAAATGGAATGCAAAAGGTGTGAAAATGATCGGGAAAACCTATAGTTGGGGAAGGTTTCATGGTGTTTTATATAACAATATTCTTCTTCTTAAGCGATGATGAAATAATCTGTTAATCTTCATGTTCGTCATCAGTTTGTAATATATCTATCGTAAAAGAAAATGTGTAATTTATATTGTCTACTAACAGCAATAGGGTATAATGTTTGTGGCGGCTAGAATAAGTTGGTCACACCAGTCGAACCACCGTGCAATCTGGCCACGGGCACACTGGTGTAGTGGTAAGAGCCCTAAGTGGTTGAGCAATAGCGCCCTCTCTTGCCAAACATCCTGTCGTCGAATAGCGAGAATTGAGTCGCCATGGATACGACTTAAAACAATAGAAAGGTTAATCTATTATTAACATCATCAGTTCTCATCGAACCATTTTTTTTTTAATTTGAAATAATGTGTAATTTCAATCCAATTATGTTATCAATCCTACTGATTTCTCTTCTGTATTGCCTCTCCTTAATTTGACATTTGATACAGGGGGCTCGAAGACAACCTGATATCAGACATTGAAGCTCTCAGGAACCTGACTTCATTGACACAGCTGTGAGTGACTAAGATGTTATTTGCTTCTTTCTGTAACTCCAATTATCCCTTTACATTGCACTAATTATTCCCTAGATTTCCACCTCCTCAGTAATGAGTTCCAGGAAGCAATGGGTATTGTATTTCATACGCGTACTCACTTCATGTCAATTTTAGGATATTCGCTGCTGTTAAATAGCACTTGCCTAAATATCAAGCACTATCGCAGATACCTATATCGATATGGCTGTAAATGACTAATAAGATGTTATTCGCTTTCATATCATCCCCAACACTTTAGTACATAACCAATAAATTTTCCCGTAGGTCAGCAGATATAGATTAAATGGCGTGCCATCAGCTATAACAATGAAATTTCTCGCAGTTGAACCGCTATGGTTACGACAAAAACAACGCAGAAATGTAATATATTAATTCGATTCAAATCATGTAACTCCAATTATCCCTTTACATTGCACTAATTATTCCCTAGATTTCCAACTCCTTAGTAATGAGTTCCAGGAAGCAATGGGTATTATATTTCATACGCGTACTCACTTCATGTCAATTTTAGGATATTCGCTGCTGTAAAATTGCACTTGCCTAAATATCAAGCACTATCGCAGATACCTATATCGATATGGCTGTAAATGACTAATAAGATGTTATTCGCTTTTATCATCATCCCCAACACTTAATTACATAACCAATAAATTTGCAGTGTCTTCACATGATACCAATCGCGTTCCAGAAAGCAGTTTATGCAAGTTTTGAAGATAATCACTGATGTTTAATTACAACACAACAACAAAAAAAGTATATACCATCAACTGACACTAGACACAAAAAGATATCACACATTAAACCTCTCACAACTCCACCGGCATTGGAGTGCTGTGAGTAGCTGCACCCCATCAACAACTATTGAAGTCTTTTTTCAACACTACATGTTCACATCTCTGAACACACCTGCGCTCATGTTCTTTCAAGTTATGAATTGTTCCACGTGTGAATCATGTAAATATATTAGTTTCAGTAGTCAGTGTCAATTTTAGAAATACTCAATGGTGTTAAAGGCAGAATAGAGCTGGGGAATTTATTATTTCTTTGATTTCTTTTCGTAGAGGAGTTGGGGGGAGGGGGGGGGGAGGAGCAGTTCTTATTGACCGAAACAGATGGTATAATAAAACAATTATTATGCGGCCTTCTTAAAATACGACAATTGAGAAAGAATCTATCACATTTGATTTAACCTCTTTAGAGTATCTCTTTTATTCATTTAATATTTTTCCCATTTAACAATTGACTTAAAATTTGTAAAGCTGGGCTTTACTTGTAAGTTGTAATACACATATATTGTTATAGAAGAAATATAATATGTAATTAATATCATGGACTTTCAGCAAAAGGTGGTTATTTTAAACCCCTTAAATAGTGGTGTCAAAACATTGGACTACACACAAAAACATGGTCGTGGTCAGTAAATCAGTTTTGTATTTGAGTCAAAGCTTGAAATGAAAAGTGCACTTCACATGCATTTCTTGTCTTCGTTTTTGTTCCTTAATGCGAACACAAAGTATAATGCTGAGGAACAACAGTATGTAAAATATTAGCAATCAAAGGACTTACGAGATAGGACATACTGTATCTAACTGATTTTTACATTTCTATCATCAATTGCAACTAGAATGGAGCACCGGACACCATTTCTTATGGAATTACATACATCAAGTTAAGATTGTTTGGACTTGAATAACTTAATACTTATTGCTCATCATCAGCTTTAATTATTGCTCAGTGAACATGTTTAATTGGGCCAGACAAGTTAACTATCAACGCAATATGTGATTAGCAGCAAAAAGATGCATGTTTGAAAATATGCAAATGAGGTGATGTCACTGACAGAAAACAGAAACTTCAGTATCCGTCAAATTTACAGTGTTTGATTAACCATTACATGATCAGATCAGTCAGGGAAACTACCGCTTTTAGAGACCGATGATGATCCCGCATTCCGGGTGCTGTGGCCAACGGAGCGTTACAGAGCAGACAAGCCGTTTACGCCACGTAATTCTTCCTTTCAAAGCCGCGAGGTGTGTGACTCTCAGCGGTCTTGTATAGGCATAGCATGGACCCAGACCTGGGCATAGTATTGACAATGCGGACCCGTCTATAACCATGCGGTAGAAGTACAGATTAATATACACACCGACAAATCATGTAGAGGGTACTCACAGATGTAATCTGAAACTCCCGTATACCACACAGAGATATCTCTCTCCATGCCGTGCAGAGCACGATCGTATTACATGTATTAATCTCAATATAGGGGGTTTAAGCCGCGGCGGTATTATCGCGTACCCGCGCGCAAAGGAATGCGCCGTATACGCGCTGTGCTAGACGAGGGGGTGTATCGAAAAATATTGATCAATGATGCGAAAAAATATTGGATACATCGGGTATTTTTTTTTACCTATACGAGTTGATCATATTCAACACAAAATGTATTATAAAAGCGGATTTTTTTTTTTTTTTTTACAGAGATCACACTACATCATTATTCTTTTTAATATATGTGCTTTCTCTGCAAAATTTACTTAAATTCAGAGGACGATGTTAATTTTATGGTTGATATAGCAAGAATAACAAATTCTCACGAGAACGCGTTGCCCCGCTTACAAGACTGTGATTGTCGAGATTCTGTTAAATTATCAATTTGGAAATGTTTGTACTAGGTTTAGATTAATAATAATAATATTGGATGGCTTATTTTCGGTTGGACACAGAAAATATCTGTACTCCTTATTCGAAAATATCGGACTCGTCTGCCCGCACTCGGTCGATGATTTGCACAAGTCGTCAATATTTTCTGTGTCCACCCTCAAAGCCACTCCAATATATATAAATGGCTCTAGCACAGTCAACATACATGTACACTATTAGCGACACTGATCGAGTTCTCCCCCATGCAGCAGTGGGAGAATCATGCATTAGGACTTATTCATCAACCACTGTTCCCTGCCTCCAAGTATCACACAACATTCATATCCAGGTTGACGCGTAAGTTTTGCTCAAATATCTTGTCTCTGTTAATCATTTGGCCACAAGCAGTTTCAATTGTTAAATAAGGATTATATCCTCGGAAAATAAATTACCGTTGAATAGGAAATTCCAATTCGGTACAAAAACAAAGAGATAACACAGTTACTCTGGACCATGCTACGAGTACGATCGTACTGCTGGTACGGTTGCGGGTGGTCGTGAATCGTGCACAGTATTTACACGCGCGCTATGTACATGTAATACTGTATGACGTTAACGGCTGGAATAAAGCTATTTTTAATGAAGGTTTCTAAACAATTACGTTTTCGATCCAATTCCACTGGTTGTATATTTTTTTATACTTCGGTAGTTCATCTTCAATATCTTCCCTTTTCACTACATGAATTTAAAAGATTAAAAGAACCGGTGGGCATTTTTTATAAATGAGCGTTTTAAAGAGAAGATTGTACCCACGGAGGAAGCATTCCATTCACTTGCTACAGCGAGGCTGAAAAACTAGGTGAACCGTGAGAAGCCTCGCTGAACGTGCCAACGATCGCGCTTTTCAGAGATTTTGGGCAGTCCCGCAAAACGCGGAGTTTCCTCTGACTGCAATCGGTGACCTGAAAGTTTGATTGTTTAAGCTTGTCTTTACAGAAAAAACAGTCCGTAGAATTTCACGATCTCAAAACAAAACAAATGAAATTATTCAAAAACGTCGCCCATTTTATGTGTGCAGCTATATGCTAAATTAAACGGCACACATCTTATTCAAGAAATCTTGTGCAAATTCATTAATTTAGCATACAACTCAGTATTGTCCAGCACGAAATTATCTGATACGTTTTAGAAGGCCAAGTGCTACAATTGTATCCAGCATGATTAAAACCTTTAAACAAGGACAGTGTATCACATACTTTCCCATTTTTGAAGCAAATTGCCAGTTAAAACCCGCATCATGCAGAATATGCAATTAGTGACGTCATTAACACAAGAAGAAAAAAAATAAGGAATATACATAGGAGCTTTAGAGGATGACAGAATGCACCTTCTGCAATGTTTGCGGGAAAAAGTAAGCCAGATGTTACTAATATAGACAAGAATGTCTGCCCAGATTTCAGACGGCCCCTAAAACGACGCGGTAAACTTCTTTAAAAAAGTTTGCGATTTACAAGTCTCCCAATATGTGAAAGAAAACCATAGCAGAATATTAGTTTTTTTTTTTTAAGATATTTTTCCATCGAATAAGACACCAGATGAAACATAAATGTCACCCAAGTAGTAAGATCACTGGGGGGGGGCTGGTGCATGGTAGGCCCTGCTGCGCCCACGGACAAATGTAATTTTCAATTATTCATACTTATACATACGTCATTTAAAACAAAAGCAAAACAGCTTCACTTAATTTCTTCCTCGCTAAATAATCTCCTGCATACATGTTATAAACATTGCCCGCCTAGACTACCTTACATTACAAGTTAGATTCAAAGCCGGCGTATTGTTCCCGAGTTTATAATGTCACTGCTGGCAACCGTATAGCACCGCTCGCAGTGTTGATTATTTGGGGTGAAGAGGGAGAGGGGCGGATTTTTTTTTGTTTTTTATTAAAGCAGCAGCCATTTTTTATAAACACAACAGAAAACTAATAACTAATTGTAATCCAACAATTTGCTGCGTTTTCTTTTTCAAAAATCTAAAACAAGCGTGTCAAATCAATTCAATGTTATTGGCAATCCCGTTGATCTTTCCTCTTTTCCATTCTTCTTTCTTCAATTTGACATGATATAGTGGCTTCGCCTACAACAACATATCAAACATCGAACCTTCTCAGAAATCTAAGCGTCATTGCGAACGGCTAAAGATTCGTTTCTATCACTAACCCCAAAGCCACAATTTACTGAAAGGATCAAAGGGACACCATTACTTATTGAACTGCATTAGGCCCCCGTTAATTTAGCCTTTATGAACATTATAATTGATCGTTCATTCTATAAATGCATATAGGAAATGATTTGCAATGAGTTTTGGTAGATGACTCATTTTTCATGACAATATCATACCTATATCATGCCGTCATTAAAAAAAAAACGGCTTCACTTGATTTCTCCTCTCTGAATAATCCCTCCTTCATGGCACTAAACATTGCTCGCCTAGGTCTACCTTACAAAACAATTATTAGATTTCAGAGCCTGTGTATTGTTCTAGTTTATCATGTCACTGCTGGCCAACCAATAAAGTGAGCTCGTCGCTGTTGATGTTTTGTGAGGAAGGAGAAGAGACGGTTTTTTTTGTTTCAATTAAAGGTCAGCATTTCTGTATAAACACAAGAAAACTAATATATTAAGAAGATTGTGAATCCAACATTTTTTTATTTTAATCTAGAACACGGTGTAAAATCAGTTCAATGTAATTTGCCTAATCCTGCTTGATGTGATAATCTTCCTTCTGTATATTTTCTCCAATTTGACATTATGATACAGGTATCTTGACGCAACAAGATATCAAACATCGAACCTGTCAGAAAATCTAACGTCATTGGAAAGGTTGCTGTGAGGACGTAAGATTCGTTCTTATCACTAACCCCAAAGCACCAATTTACTTTGAAATGACCAATGGATCACCATTGCTTATTGAATTGCATTCTGCACCCCTCCCCTTTGATTTATCTTATGAACATGATATTCGGCATCGTTTTTCATACAAAATGCGAAAGCAAACAATTTCAGGTTGAGTTATTGGTGTTGACTTATATTATTGACAATATCATAGCGGACTCGGCCTTCATTTGAAGAAAAAAATCTTACGGTTGATTCACCTCCATGAATAATTCTATATTAAATTACTCATTTGTTATTAATTATGGTCTTTAAGTTAAGGGCCATTAAACACTTAGAATTACATTTTACAACGTTGTTTCGAATCAGGCCATGTCACTGTGTCAACCAATAATAGCCCGTGGTAGTATTCAATCATTTCAACTCAATTCAATTTATTTATCGCAGTAAAAATCAAAATACAAATGGTCATAGATAAAATATAAAATATATATTAATTAGTGTAGAAGAAAGGCATTAAACCTGTATGTTTTGGAGCGCCGTTACAACTAACAAAAGAAAATTATAAACCCAGGCTACTAAACGGAATTGTACAATACAAAGACAAATAAAACAATAACAAAACAAAAACAAGAACAATTGACATACAAACATACGAAACTTTGCTAATTTTCGCTAAATTAGATTACCTGATACTGGTGTAACAAATATTGTTGTATATATGTTTTAAAAGATTGATAAAAACGGAGCTTGTTGAAATATTTGGGAGAGAAGTCCATGTTTTTGCCGTCCAATGTGGGTGATTGCATTGAAGCTTCTAATTGAGCTTTTAACAGACCATATATGAAATGATATTCGAAAACGTGTGTTGTGATTATGAATTTCCGAATTAAAATGGAAGAGTTGGCCGAAAAAACACTGGCAATAGCCCTTTTCGTTGAGATTTTTACATGGAAATTCCTGTCTCAATTTGGTTTATATCATTTCATATAACTGCATGAAAAATTGGCTGCGATGGTGCAGTATAATTTGAAGATGTGTAATTAATCCTAAAACATTTCTTTTATAATGTTAAACAACTGAGAATAATCGGCGATTGCTTTACGGCTTTGTCCCCATACAACATTGCATTAAGGTAGGTGAAAACTAGGAGAATTAATCATTTGCCGGAAAGCGAATTTTTTTTTTTAAGATGACAGATTCGAATCCCACTGTATTCTTTTTCCCCCGATATAAACATGATATAGAATCAGCAGTTTGCCTTCTTTAAAATACGACAATTGAGAACGAATTATCACATATTGATTTAAACCTCTTTAAAGTATCTCTTTTATATAAATGTAATAAATAACATTTCCTATTAACAATTGACTTAAAATATTAAGCTGTTTTACTTGTATAGTTGTAGTACACCTGATATTGTTATAGGAAGAAATTAATAATATGTAATTAATGATCATGGACTTTCAGCAAAAAGTGTATTTTAAACCCCTTGAATTTGTGGTGTCAAGACATTGGACTTACACACAAAAACATGCGTCTGTGCGTCAGTAAATCAGTTTTGTATTTGAGTCAAAGCTTGAAATGAAAAGTGCACTTCACATGTAATGTTTCTACGTTTTGTCCTTAATAGCGGAACACAAAGTATAATGCTAGGAACAACAGTGATGTAAAATATTAAAAGCAATCGAAAGACTTACGAGATAGACAGAATGTATCTAACTGATTTTTGTATCATTTTCTGATATCAAGCTACACACTAGAATGGAGCACCAGGACACCATGTCTTATGGAACTACATCCAAATTCCAACTCGCATCAATCAAAAATAAAACAAAAAAAAACACTGAATCATTTCACGCTTATGATCACTGAGATCATTATTAATATCAACTTCTCATTCAATATTGTTGTGCTCAAATAAATATTGTAACTATCCACGAAGGGTAACGCATAGACTGCGGATTATATATCATGTAAAGTTTAGAGTATAATTTGTAATTTAACAAACGCTCCATTATTCGTTCACCATAACTTGTCAGTAAATTAGTTAAATTCAATCATATGTAACAACAAAATTTGTACGGATTTCCTAATCGCGATAACAGTATTTAAGAGTACCAAGATTTTCCGCAGCGGCAGCAGATATAGGATTAAATGAAATGCCAACTATGAAACAATGAATTTCTCGCACTTGAACCGTTATGGTACGACATAATAAACGCAGAAATGCAATATATTAAGTAATTCAAATCCGAATTGTGTATTTACAGCAATTGAGAAATCTAATTATTGTCATAATCAATCCACTGATTTATCTCTGCATGCGTCTCCCCAATTTGACATTTGTACAGGTGGCTGATACCAACGGATATCAGACATTGATCTCTCAGAACGCTGACTTCATTGACACACCTGTGAGTGACTGATGAAGTTATATCGATTCTTCATACCTACAATTACTCCGCTTTATACTGCATGTTAGATTTCCAATTCGTTCATTTAAAGCGAGTAGATTATCTCTCTCGG